>ML785091.1:442392-467146 GCA_009831015.1 Picea engelmannii | reverse complement strand
CCTGCCCCCCCCCCCACGAGTCTGGCCCAGGTCGCGTGGGCGCCCTTTCCATATATATAAGAAACTATATATATGCAACTATATATATAGTTTCATATAATATAAAAAAAAAAAAAAAATTTAGAAATTTATCAATTTGTTTTTGTTTAAATTTTATTTTTTAAGTTTTTTTTATATAAATTTTAATTTTTTATTGTAATTTTAAGGTTTTTTAACTTATTTTTGTTAATTTTTTTTTAAATTTTGTATTAAAATTTTATTTTAGGTTTTTTATTCTGGGGTTTTTGTATATAAGTTTTTGATGTTTTGGGGTTTTTTCGCCTTTTTAAAGTTGTTTTGGGCTATAATATTTTTTTTTTACCTTTTCCTTAATTTTTTCTCATTTTCTATATATATTTTTAATTTTATGGTTTTCTTTTCCTCTTTAGTTTTTTAGGTTTTTCATCAATGGTTTTTTTAAATATAAATTTGTTTTTAAAATGTTTTTTTTTTTAATTTCTATTCTTTTTTTTTAGTTTTTAACTGATCCAAAAAAATTAATTATATTTTTTTGCTAAATATTTAAAAATAGTGTTATTTAACTACAATTATTTTCTATGTATTGAAGTAAAGGTAAAAAAATGTATTAAAAATTATATTTTCCACTATATTTAAAAAGTATGGAACCATAACTTAATTAAGGACACATAATTATATGAAAAATCTTAATTTAAAAAAAAAATGGTGTACAACATTTTTAGCATTGGATTAAGCATGGAAATATGATTAAAAACACCATTGAATAAAACAAATAGAAAAGTTTGAAAATAGATGAAAAAATATCGTTGAGAAAAAAAAATTGAACAACTTCAAAATAAATGAAAAAACAAGCATTTAAAAAAACCAGTGGAAACCTTATGTATCAGAAAATTTAAAATGTCAAAAAACCACCTAAAAAGGGAGGGGGTGCTATCGGTAGCACCATTTTTAAAAATGGGGTAAAAAACTTGACCCCCCCAAAAACGAGAATTTTGTAGAGTTGTCGTTAAGTTGGTATCTATGTTCATAAATCTCGAACCAGAACTTAGTTTTGGACAAGTTTGTAGTCGTTGGAAAGATCTCGAAGAGAAGAAGGAAATGGTGCTCTTATCCAAGGGATTCAAGTAGCTACAAAACCAAGGAAAAAATTTATACCCCATCCCTTAAAAAGGTACTTAGGGGTCAACTGTGTTACAAAACCCAACTTGCATTAGCCTTGTACAATCTAGGCAATCTTTCATCCCCTCTCTGTGTGTAGCCCACCATCTGGCTGGAATTGGTTTTAGGAAAACATCTAGTGCCAACATCCTTTGATGTTCAGGTACCTACAACTCAACTTCCTTTACAAACAAACTTATATCAGTTAATTCATCATACCTGGGTGAATCACATAGCTCTATTCCAATCTAGTGCAAGGATTGAGTTATGTGTGCACATTATCTAGTTGAGACTTCATGCATTCTCTACTACCGATTCTCTAGAACTTCCTCTAATTATGATGCACATGCACTGATAATTCTCCAACTTAGTGCACCATGTGAAGTAGGGTTGTCATAGTCGTCCATCTACACATTCATGTTATATAATTTGTCAATGTCATATCCTTTGGTTGGCTCTATGTATCTATTTCCTTCTGATGGGTCCAAGGGTGAAGTAACTTTCAAATATCCAACTTCAAATATCATCTCCCTCCTCTTCAATTTGATGATAGCCTGGTTATCAAAATCCCGTTCCAGTCCCATCAGTGTTGGATATGGTTTATTGTCATCCACGGTCTCAATAACTTCAAAGTATTCCATGTTGTACACCCCATCTATGTTCATGGGTACTCCTATCAAATGACCAATCGGTACTATTTTGTGCTCATTCATGAGCCTTACCTGAATAGGAGACCATACCAACTTTGGTTTTCCCATTATCCCCTATGTGTGCTTAGGTAAAACATTCACATCATACCCCAAGTCCAATATAACATTATCCACATTATACTCCCCAATTTGTGCACTGAATTTGAATTCTCCATTGGTCATTTTCATGCGCAGTACCTGATTCACCACCCTTTGTGTCATTGGATTTTCCCTTCCTCATGTGCAATGATCAATAATTTCATATAGTGTACTCAACACAGTTTCATATCTCATTAGCTCTACATAAATTCTCAAGAATTGTGTTAGTATTCTTACCTTTCTAGTTGGATTCTTAGGCACAATGTGATCTTCGACATGAGGCGTGGATTATGTTAATGCTCCCCAATCATGTTTGAGTACTTATTTTCTTTCTCTCTGATGTGTATCCTTTTCTAGTTGAGGATCAAATTTTGGCATAGACCCTGCTAAGTTCCTTACCCATTGCTAAGTTTGTTTTCCTTCAATTGTCATATCAACTCTTGTTCTAGCTCCTTTATGCATAAAAACTTCTATTCTTGGTCCTTCATTGCATTTTTCAGCTGATATTTTCTGCACATTTGTTTTTTGGATTCTTATTCTGGTTTCCTCTGTCCTTCCATTTCACAACTAGTTTGGGACAATATCATGTTGCATGGTCTAGTTCTCTACAGTATGTTCACATTGTAGATGGATTCAGGCAGTCATTGGCCAAGTGTACTAGTTGATTACAATTGTAACATATAATCAATCCTCTTCCTCCTCTACCATAATTTCCTCTTCCTCAACCTCTGCCAAAATTCCCTATGCTCCTTGGATTAAAGACTCTTTGATTATTATATGGTGGAACACCCCCCTTTGTTGCAAAATTATCCTCTTGAATCCTGTACATATCTGAAGTGAAATCCCTCGTCAATTCAAACGTGTATAAACCCTTGTATCCATTTCCATTAGACTTGCAAAAATTGCAAAACAAGTTCCTTGGTGTACTTTGATACTTCTATAGTAATGGACACTTAGTTGGATGATGTCCCCATTTCTTACATATCTCGCCATATCCCCATATTGGTAATGGATTCGGTGCTCCTGTCGCCAAATATTCCATGAATTTTAGGCATTCGTCTTTGTGATATCATTTACTGATACAGGAGGATCTCGGTGGCCACCCACCTTGTCCAACTGGCTCAAAACAATGTTTTAGCAACATGCTATTTTTAGCATATTTTCGGTTCGTGGACTTTTGAGGCCATTTTGACGGCCTAAACAATGGTTTTTCATGATCAAACACCTCAATCATATCGTAAGGCTTTGTTTGAGCCCCCTAAGTTAAGCTCATCTTCAACACCTTTCCAATGATATATCATGTTCCCTAAATAGATATCATATGAAAAAGTTACGACCCCAGGAAGTTGATGTACTAACTTACCCCAACGGGGGCCCACATGACTTTTGGTACTTCATCTCCTAGGGTTAGTTTTTTGGATGTCTAGGATTTTGGAATTCATCTTTATTGTAAAAATTCATTTATATCCTCATTCTAATCATCTTCTTGTGAATGATCATAGTCATCACATATCTTCTCAGAGATAAGTTGTCGCAATTATAACAACCTTGTTTCCAGTCTGCATTTTACAGTTTTCAACATATTTTTTATTTAATAGAAACCAAGTTTTACTGTATCTTTTTTATTTTTCACTACGTATCTTTGTTAATATTATCAATCTATGGTTTCATTTCGTTCCTCTCATAAATCTGGATTAGTGGTATCAGAGAGGTATGTTGCTTGTTGTTTTTTTTAATGCATCTCGCTGATGTAGTCAAGGTATGGAGAATTGGGGCTCAAACTTGTTTCTCTTGAGGAAAACATCTCTCACACGCCCAATAAATCGCCCATGGCAGGAAAAAATAAATATGATGGGACAGGATATCCTTTAAAAATGTTGCTCGAGGAATCTCCTGAGTGATAAAGGAACGAGATGATGGATAACTTTGCACAAATCCTTCGACGACTGTAAAAAAGCGACGCATCCACCACAAGAGGAAAAACCACCCCCTTCAAGGTATAGATCAACTTTTATATTCCAATATTTTAAGGCCAAATAGTTGTTGATATCATAGATAAATGGTTAAACCTTCTAGAATGATATTTTTCTATCCATAACTTTTCTGATAGAGAAAAGATTATGTTTGTGATCCTAAAGGTCATCCCCCATGTCAAATATTGGTGGGAGAATTTCTATGAGAAAAAGGAAATAGAGGGATCCAAATTATTTGTAGTTACACCCACTTGGGGTTCCTTCAGGGATTTTATTAAGGAACAATACTACCTTGTTGGAAGTTATGATGACTTGTATACAATATGGACCACACCGCGGTAAGAAAGAGACCAAACAGTGCCAGAGTTCACTAATGTCTTCCATACCTTGTGCATCAAGATGGGTATAGAATATTCTAAGTGACATATTGTGCTCAAGTAATGTGGTGGTATGCATAGTTACATCCAGACAAAATTGGAGTTTTTGGAAATCTCATCCTTGGGTGCAGCCTATCGATATGCCACCAAAATCGAGAAGAATATGAAACAAAAGTTGTGGAAGTTTGGGTCTAGGAACCCCTCACAATATAAGCATAGAAACGGAAGCTCCAACCCACATAAAAAAGGTCAGAGAAAATATGGCCAACCTCAAGACAACCAGTCCAATTTGCAAGCAAATAAGGACAATGGGAAGACAAAGAAAGATATCGAGAAGTGGTGTGACTTCCATAAGAGCCCCTGGCATAACACTGTTGATTTCTGCTCAAAGCAGTCATTTGTGTTTGAGGTAAAAAAATCTAAATTAGATGTGGGTTTCGACTATGAGTCAAAACCAAGAAAGGGGAGATAGATCATTGATGTGGAACCCAATGGCACTATTTCTACCACCAAGATCCATATCGATGAACCTAATGAGCTATAGGATGATGAGCTCCTATTTCATTCATAGATGTGGGTAAAAGGAACCCCAATGCACTTCATCATTGATAGAAGTATCCAAAAGAACGTCATCTTAGAACAAGTTGTCAAGTGGCTAGCCCTACAGACAATGCCACACCCACAACCCTACACCATCGGATGGATTGGTCAAGGAAGTGATCTTCGCATCAACCAACAATGTCATATGTCATATGGAATCAAACCATTAAAATATGAGGTATTGTGTGATGTTTCTCCCCTTGAAGTTTGTGATGTTCTTTTGGGACAACCTTATTTATGGAAATTTCATGTTGTATATGAGTCTAGGCCTCGCAGTGTTATTATTACTTTGAAGAGGAAATTTTACTAGATAACCAAGGAAGTCCCACCTAGTGTTATTTCCTTGATCTCTGCTAAGCAATGCAGGAAGGTAATTTCTTAGACCTCTAAGTTTGTATTCTTAATGATTCACTCTCAGAGTGAGCGAAAGGTTGCAGCCACATCCATGGCCTTTGCGACTGACCTCTCCATTCATCAGAATCAAGTGGATAAGATCATGGAAGAATACATAGACATCTTCCCATCACCTATTGGGGTACCTCTACACTATCAGGTCAAGCATCCCATTGATCTAATCCCTGACGTACCGTTACCCAATGGGCCAATATATCATCGCTCTATGCTATAAAAATGAGGAGATAAAGCATCACATCCAATAAATTCTCAACAAGGGGAAAATCCAACCCATCTCATCACCTTGTGGAAGCCCAATCGTACTTGTGCAGAAGAAATATGGGACTTGGCGACTCTACATTAATTATCGGGCCCTAAATAAAATCATAGTCATGAACCAGTACCTAATTCCCCAAATCGACGATCTCCTTGATCAACTCAAGGGGGAAAAATACTTCAATAAGATTGATTCGAAGTCTGGATAACATCAATTCCCAATAGAACTAAAATATTTATGGAAAACTGCCTTCAAGTCAAAAGAAGGTCTTTTTGAATGGTTGGTCATGCCCTTTGGTTTGAAAAATTACCCAACAAATTTCACGAGGATGATGGACGATATCTTGTAGAATTTTACTAATTATTTTGTGGTGATGTATCTGGATGAAATCCTCATCTAAAGTAATACTTGGGCATAACACTTGCAACATATTCAACATGTTCTACACACTCTGCAATAACACAAGCTATATGCCAAATTGGAAAAATGCTCCTTCGGCACGGACAAGGTCTAGAACCTTGGCTACATTGTTTATGCACATGTTGATCCAGGTGGATATCGGTGGCCACCCACCTTTTCCAAATGGCTCAAAATAGTTTTCTGGCAATTTTGGCAATTTACTATTTTTAGCAGGTTTTAACTTTCGGGGCCATTTTGAGGGCCTAAATGAAGGTTTTTCAAGATATAGGTTCTCGATGATAGCCAAAGAAATTATCGAGCCCCCAAAGTGAATCTCCTCGACAATACCTTTCCAACGAGCTATCACAGGCCTAAAACGGAGATCGTATGCAAAAGTTACTACCCCGAGAAGTTGATGTACTCACTTACCCAAACGGGCCCCACATGACTTTTGGTGCTTCATATCCTAGGGTTAGGTTTTTGGATGTCTAGGAATTTTGGAATTCCTGTTATTGTAAAAAGGCATTCAGAGCCTCATTTTAATCATGTTCTTGCGAATGCGAGTAGTCATCACATCTCTTCTCAGAGATAAGTTGCCACCATTCTAGCGAGTCTTTCACTCTATATTTTTACAGTCTCTGTACATTTATTTCATTAATAGAAATCATGTATTACTGTATCTCTGTGTTTATGGTTGCATCTCTGATATATTTTTGTTATATTACTAGATATACGTGATATATCTGTGCATTTCTTTATTATATCTCCTCTCTCATTTCATGTCGAAAATAATCTGGATCACATGTTGTGCATGTTGATCCAACCAAGATCCAAGTCACCTGTGACTAACTAGCCCCAACCATGCTCACTAAGCTTTAGAGCTTCTTAAGCCTTCCCAATTTCTATCGAAGTTTTGTGTTGAGATTATCCCATATTGCATGGGCCCTCAACAAAATAACTAGAGGTGGTAGTAAGAAAAAAATTGTGTGGGGCTTGTCCCAACAGAAAACATTCAATGATCTGAAGCAATGCTTCTACTCCACCACACTAATTTCATTACTTGATCTACAACAACCCTTTGATATCGAGACAGATGCTTCAGACTATTTTGTGGAAGTAGTCATCATTCAACACATCCACCCCATTGCCTAACATAGTGAGACACTATCATATGCCATCCATAAGTACCCTACTTATGACAAATAAATGTACTCCATTGTGCAAGACTACCACTAGTGGAGGCATTACATTATCGAGAAGGAGACAATCATCCACACTGATCATAAGTCATTGCAATTCATGCAGACACAAGGAAAATTACAAAATGGCCTCCATAAGAAGTGGTCCACATATTTGTAACAGTTCCACCTCAACAGTATAAAATAGGAATTATGAACGAAGTCGCTAATTTCCTCATCCAACCTCCAGTCGCGACACTCACCACAATGATGGATTCTTGTATCCATGAGACATCTGGGTGTCACCACCTCTATGAGACATATCATAATTTCGCCAACACCTACTAGATATTGGGTAAAAACATATATGTCACCAATTTCCATCTTTGGAATGGGTTGTTGTTCCATCTATACCATCTATTCGTTCCATCAAGAAAGCCATCTATGATTTGAGAATCCCACTGCATTCGGATGGCAGGAAACTTCATAGTGGAAAATATAGTGGAAGTGTTGCAATGACATTTCTACTGGTTGAAACTTCAACAAGATGTTAGCAACTATATCCGGTCCCACACTTCTTATGCTATTTCCAAACTGGCCATTAAGAAACAAGGATTTTACACTCCTCTGCCTACTCTTGACAGGACCTGGGAATCCATCTCGATAGACTACATATCAGGAATTATGTCCACCAAGCAGAGAAATGAATGTGTTTTTGTTGTTTTTGATCTCTTTTCCAAGATGGTGATTATGGCCGCTTGCAAGAAGAGCATCACAACATAGGCCACTGCCAAGATCTTGTTACAACAAGTGTGGGTACACTTTGGGATCCCCAAAACCATTATCTCATATTGGGATAGTCGGTTCCTTAGCACATTTTGGTCAAGGCTCTAGTCACTGTTGGACACCAAGATCACCAAGTCTACTTCCTTCCACCTCCATATGGATTTCCAAACCGAGGTCATCAACCATATGATCATGCACATATTGCGCATGAAAAATTACAAGAACCCCCTCACCTAGGATGAGAATCTTCCCTATGTTCAACATAGTTACAACAAAGACATACATAGCTCAACTGATCACATCCCCTTTCAGGTGGGGTTTGGATTTCATCCATTGGGTCCCATGGATGTTACACTACCCCTTACGACCACCCAAAAAGACTCATCGCATGCTCCAACTGGAGCTAACAAATCCACTAGGTTCATTGAGCGGATCCAACACATCTTCCAATAGGTTCGAGATATTTTATAGAAGTCCAATGCCAAGTACAAGCAACTCCATGATCAACACCGAGTGCCACACTAGTTTGGTGGGAGACAAATTTTGGTTGCACTTGCAAAAATAACTCCTTACAGGGCCTCATCGAAAGATTCATCCACTCATATATGGACCCTACACCATCCCCAAGGTTGTGGGTGATAATAATTTTTAGATCAACCTTCCCCCATTCCTTGGCTTTCACCTAGTATTCAATGTGGACCTCCTTCAACCTTATTTTCCACCATTATTGGACATGATACAAGTGGATATTGGTGGCCACCCCCTATTCCAAATTCCACTTAGCTCATCTTGATAGTTTTTAGTTCAACACATTTCTATGTAATGGTGTCATCTCTTTGTAATTATGGGATCTGCACTTTTGGGGATGTCTTGAATCCCTACACAACATCCAGGTGGATATTGGTGGCCGACCACCTATTCCAACTAGTTATTTTGGCAGTTTTCATGTTAGTACATATTTTTGTACTTTCGGGGTTGTTTTGAGGCCCTAAACAATATTTTTTTGGATTTCGATAGTCAAACTATTGACAAAGTTAGATTTTGATGGCATAATGTGTATTTCTTGAAAAGACCTTTCTAATGGGCTATCACATGTCTAAAACAAAGATTGTATGAAAACGTTACGACCCCAAGAAATTGATGTACTAACTTACCTCAACAAAGACCACATGACTTTTGGTGCTTCATATCCTAGGGTTAGGTTTTTTGGATGTCTATGGTTTTGGCATTCATTTTTATTGTAAAAATTCCTTCAATGCCTCATTGCACTGATAATATTTTGAATGAGCATAGCCGTCACATCTCTTCTTAGAGATAAGATGTCACCATTTTAGCGAGTTCATTCACTTTGTATTTTTATATTCTCTATAAATTTCTTTTATTAATAGAAATCATGTATTGTTGCATTTATTTGTTTATGGAAATATTTGGGTATATTTCATTGTAATATCTTTTCTTTCATTTTGTTTCGAAAATAATCTAGATCAGTGGTATTAGAGAAAGTTTCTCTTGATTGTTTTTCAGTGCATGTCCCCAACGAGTTCCAAGTATAGCAAGTTGTGTATCGATCTTGTCTCTCTTGAGGACAATCACTCTTACATGCCCAAAAAACCCTCGATGGTGGAAGAAAATAAAAATGGTAGAGAAAAATATTCTATTAACTTGTTGCTTGAGCAAGCTCTCTCATGACAGAGGGACGAAATGATGGAGAATTTTTCCCACATCTTTCAACACCTACAAATAGAAATAGGTGCATCTTCATCAAGAGAACACTTTGGAGGAACCTCTCCATTCAAGGTATAAGTTAATTTTAATATTCTCATATTTGAAGTTCAAATAGATGCGGATGTCCTAGAAAAATGGTTAAATATGATAGAAGGCTATTTCTCTGTTCAAATTTTTTTAATAGGGAAAAGATCACCTTCGCACTCCTCAAGGCTCTCCCCCATGTCAAACATTGGTGGGAAACTTACTGGGAGAAAAGTTCCACAAAGGAATTTGGAATATATGGGCTCTATCCCACTTGGGATTATTTTTGGGATGCGATCAAGGAAAAATATTACCCTATTGATAACTATGAATACTAGTACATGAGATGGGACACACTGTGGCAAGAGAGGGGCCAAATTGTGTTGAATTTCATGAATACTTTCCATACCTTTCGCACTAAGATGGGTATCAAAGACTCCGAGTGACATCTGGTTCTGAAATACCATGGGATTTTTCATAGGTACATCCATACCGAAATGGATTTCCTAAACATCTCATCACTGGGAGGTCCCTATCGATATGCTATCAAAATCAAGAAGAAATTTATGCACCAAAACAAATGGGAGTTAGGGTCTGCAATTCCACAACAACCAAAGAATAATAAATACGACCCTAAACAACAACCTCCTGACAACCAGTCCAAGACATAGGAAAATAAGGGTAAAGGAATTATGAATAATGAAATTGGGAAGTGGTACGACTTCCACAAAATCCCCTGGCACAACACTAATGAATGTTTCTCAAAATAGGCATTGGTGGCCGAGATCAAAGATAAGGAGTTGAAACCTAATTCATAATCTGATCCAGAAAACAATGAAAAAAGGAAGATCATTGATGTACATCCCATTTCTATCATCGCGACCACAACAATTCAACCAGAAGAACCAGAAAATGATTTCCCCTCTTCCATGGGAACTCAACGCAATGGAGACCATTGCTTCCTAAGGGGGTATGACTGATCTAGGTGGATATTGGTGGCCACCCACCTGTTTAAAATTCCACTCAACTCATCTTGACATTTTTCAGTTCAACATGTTTCTATGCAATGGTGACATATCTTTTTAATTATGGGTTCTACACTTCCGCAGTTGTCTTGAAGACCTACACAACATCCAGGTCGATATTGGTGGCTTCCCACCTATTCCAATTGGCTTATTTGGGAAATTTTCATGTCAGTACATCTTTTTGTACTTTTGGGGCCGTTTTGAGGCCCTAAACAACATTTTTTGGGCTTGCCACAATCAAACTAATGACAGAGTCAAAGTTTGACAACATAATGTGTATTTCTTGAAAATACCTTTCCAACGGGCTATCACATGCCTAAAATGGAGATCGTATGCAAAATTTATCACCCAATGAAGTTGATGTACTAAATTACCCCAACGGGGCCCACATGAATTTTGGCGTGTCATCTCCTAGGGTTAGGTGTTTAGATGTCTAGGGTTTTGGAATTCATTTTTATTTTAAAAAGGCCTTCAGGGCCTCATTGTATTTATCTTCTTGCGAATGAGCATAGTCTTCACATCTATTCTCAAAGATAATATGCCAACATTCTAGCGAGTTTATTCACTCTATATTTTTACAGTTTATGTACATTTATTTCATTAATAGAAATCATGTATTGTTGTATTAATCTATTTTTGGAAATATTTGGGTGTTGTTGGGTATGTGTTATATTCTTTTCATGTATGTGTGTGGGCACGTCAGATTCAACGACTGCATCTGACGATCCCTCGTAGTAGTGTTGTTTTGGGTGGTTTTTGCTATTTTTAGCGGTTTTCTAAATTAATATCAGATTAAGGGATTAGGGTTTTGGTATCTATGGAATACCTAAAAACATTGTATATATTGTATGGTGAATGGTGAAATTGGATATAATGAAATAAGAAAGGTTTTCCCCAGTTGAGGGTTTTTGTTATAAATCTTTGTGTACTATGTGAATGAGCCAGTGATTAATTTATGTTTTGCTTAAGAATCTATATGCATTGCTTTACTTTACAGGTTTAAAACTTGCATGTGGTATCAGATATTGTTTTTGGCTTCAGAGGGATTCCTTTGTTGTTGAGGGTTTGGCTTGGTCTTGATAGATCAAGTTTATCTTGGGTCTGTGATAAACTTGGGTTTAGTGGGAGCTTTTGCAGTGGTGATTTGAGTGAAGAAAGAGGAATGGTGAGCTCTTCTAGAATCGAGATAGAGAAGTTCAACGGTAAAAATTTGAACTATGGAAGCTCAATATGGAGGACCTTCTTGTAGAAAAAGAACAATGGATTGTTGTGGATCCTGGTACACAGCCTATTGGTACACCGTCTACTAGCACACAGGTTACTGGTACACAACCTACTAGTACAAAACCTACTAGTATACAAACTACTAGTACACAAACTACTAGTACACCACCTATTGGTATGTTGAAGGAAGATTGGGAGAAGTTGGACAGAAGAGAAAGGAGTATTATTTGACTCTGCCTGGTAGATTCGGTGTTGTTGAATGTATCAAGAGAATCTACAACCAAGGAACTATGTGATAAGTTGGAGAATTTGTATCAATCATAGTCCCTGGTAAAAAAGTTGTTTCTTCAAAAAAAATTGTATCATCTTAGGATGGAAGATGGAGATTCTTTGACAAAACATCTAAATTCCTTTAATACTCTGGTAAGTCAACTTGTCTCTGTTAATATTACGATTGTAGAAGAAGATAAGTGTATTACTTTGTTATGTTCTTTGCTAGACTCTTGGGATAATCTGGTTGTAGTAATAGGTAGTACCACTCAATCTACATTGAAGTATAAGGATTTAGTTGCATCCTTGTTATCTGAAGAGATGAGGTGGAAAATAATGGATGGTCATAGCAAAAATGCTTTATTTGTAAGAGGTCATACCCAAGACAAGAATCCTGGTAAGACTTCGGGGGGGGAGGGAGATCTAAATCTACAGGTAGATCTAAGTCTCCAGGAAAATCTTTGGGGAAATTCTGGAAGTGTGGTAAAATAGGGAATTATAAGAAATATTGCAAGTCTAAAAGGGTTGAAAAACCAAAGGGATCTGATAGTACCTCTTCCACAGAGGCAAAAACCTCCACTAAAGAAGGAGGTGATGTTCACTTGGCATCTACAGGTACAGATGCAGACCATGATGTATGGTTGATCAACTCAGGTGCGTCATACCATATGACTCCTGGCAGGGAGTGGTTCTCTAAATATGAAAAATACGATGGTGGTGATGTATTCCTCAGAGATGAATCGACAACCAAAATCATGGGACAAAGAAGGGTTAAGTTGCTGCTAAAAGATGGAAGGATTAGAACTCTCCCTAGGGTTCACATTCCAAAACTAGCCAGGAGCCTAATATTTGTAAGCAAGTTGGATGATGCAGGAGTGAATACTATATTTGGAAAGAACACTTGCAAGATGGTACGAGGAGCAATGGTGTTGATGAGGGGAGTTCAGTGTGGAACTCTGTACAAGTTGTTGGGAAGAACTTATACTAATGTGTGTAATAGTTTTGTTGTCCTTGAGTAGACAAATAAGGAATACAAGACCAATACCTATTACCATCCCTAAAAAGAAGACCATGCTGTGGCATAAAATATTGGGGCATATTGGAGAAAAGGGCCTTCGAGCACTACATGATAAAGAAATGGTTGAAGGTGTGTCTAATTGCACTCTGGATTTTGATTTTTGTGAACATTGCATATATGGTAAACAAAATCGAGTAATATTCCCATCTAGTGCTAAAAGAGAAAAGGGGATATTAGAATTGATACACAGTGATGTGTTTGGACTTGTTCCTATTCCATCACTAGGTAAGTCTATGTATTATGTTCTTAGAAAGAAATTTGAGGTATTTGATAAATTTAAAGAGTTTAAGGATTTGGTAGAAAATCAGACAAAGAAGAAAATAAAGGTATTGAGAACAGATAATGGTGGAGAATTATGTGGAAATGAATTCGAATAATACTGTAAGAAGTGTGGTATAGCAAGGCAGAAGACTACTCCATACACTCCACAGCGGAATGGAGTTGTAGAAAGGATGAAGAGGACACTGATGGAAAAATCAAGGAGCATGTTCAACGGTGTCGAGTTAGGACAAGAATTATGGGCATAGGCAGTGGGTACAACATGTTACCTGGTTAATCGATCACCTTCATCAGCATTGGATGATAAAAATCCACACGAGGTATGGACTAAAAAGAAACTCTCTCTTCAACATCTTAGAGTGTTTGGTTGTGATGCTTATGTACATGTTCCAAAGGAAAATAGGAGTAAGCTAGATAAAAAA
Organism: Picea engelmannii; assembly: GCA_009831015.1. Taxonomy (NCBI): domain Eukaryota; kingdom Viridiplantae; phylum Streptophyta; class Pinopsida; order Pinales; family Pinaceae; genus Picea; species Picea engelmannii. Next base: position 453,152 of record ML785091.1, on the reverse strand, counting down.
GATGAAAAGTGTATCTTTATTGGTTATAAAGATGGTGTGAAAGGTTATAAGCTTTGGAACCTAGAAACTAAGAAGGTTGTTTACAGTCAGGATGTTGTTTTTAGAGAGGTAAAAGATGTGTCCAAACAAGAATTCCTACCAAGGAAAGATGAACCTGAGAAAATAGAGCTAGAGTTGGATGATGAAAAATCTGAATCATCTGAAGAAGATGAAGCACAAGAAAAAGAAGAACCTCATACCCCAGTATTGAGGAGATTAGTGTTAGAAAGAAGGCAACCATAAAGGTATAGTCCACCTGATTTCCATTCCAATTTTTCTTTATCTATTACTAATGATGATCCCATAACTGTAAGGGAAGCAATGAATTTAGAGGATAGTAAACTATGGAAGAAGGCCACGATTGAAGAAATGGATGCCTTGGATAAGAATGAGGCATGGGATATAGTTGAGTTTCCAGTTGGAAGAAAATTTGTTGGTAGAAAATGGTTGTTTAAGAAGAAGTTTAATGCAGAAGGAAAATTTGAGAAATACAAAGCTCGGTTAGTAGAAAAAGGGTATTCCAAGGTAGAGGGAATTGACTTTGGTGAGATTTTTTCTCCTGTTCCTAAGTTAACCTCTATTAGATTTATTTTATCTATTGTTGTTTCTTTTGATCTTGAAGTGGAATAGATGGATGTGAAGACAACATTCCTACATGGGGATCTGTAAGAACAAATCTACATGAAGCAACCAGAAGGATTTGTAGTGAAGGGAAAGAAAGAGATGATGTGTAAGCTAAAGAAGTCACTATATGGTCTGAAGCAATCACCTAGGATGTGGTACCAAAAGTTTGACACATACATCCTTGGATTGGGATTTGTGAGAAGCAGGGATGATCACTATGTATATTCCAAGAAGGTTGGTAATCACTTCATTTATGTAGTTTTGTATGTTGATGACATGTTGTTGGTAGGAAATAACATGGATGTTATCAAGGAGGTGAAATCACAACTATCCTCCAAATTTGACATGAAGGATCTCGGTGCTGCTAACTTCATTCTGGGAATGGAAATTAAAAGAGATCATGCTAACATGAAACTTTGGTTGAGTCAGAGAAAATATGTTGAGACAATATTACATAGGTTTAATATGCATGGAAGCAAACCGATCAAGGTTCCTATCCCTATAGGTGTAAATTTATCTGCAGATCAGTGTCCCAAGACATAGGAAGAAGAAGAGGACATGTCCCATGTTCCATATGCCAGTGCAGTTGGTAGTATGATGTATGAAATGGATTTTACTAGACTAGACATAGCACATGCAGTGGGAGTTTTGAGCAGGTATATGTCAAAACCAGAAAAGGAGCATTGGACAATAGTAAAGAGGGTCTTCAGGTATTTGCATGACACTACCAATTATGGATTGTGCTACCAAGGAAAACTAGGATTGGACAAAGTGGTGGAAATACATGGCTTTGTTGATGTAGACTAGGCTGGAGATCTAGATCGTAGAAGATCTACAAGTGGGTATGTGTTTAACCTATTTGGAGGAGAAATCAGTTGGATGAGAAAAAGACAGGCTGTAGTGTCACTCTCAACTACAAAAGTTGAATACATGGCAACCACTCATGCAAGAAAAAAAGTAGTATGGTTACAATGATTGTGTTTAGGTATTGGGTTGGTACAACAAGCAGTGAGATTATATTGTGACAGTCAGAGTGCAATCTTTTTGGCAAAGAACCCAACTTATCATTCGAAGAAAAAACATATTGATGTTCAGTATCACTTTGTGAGAGACATGGTTGAGGAAAAGAAGGTGTTACTGGAAAAGGTTGACACTTTGAAGAATGTTGTAGATTCATTGACAAATTCTATGAGCATAGAAAAGTTATCCTAGTGTAGAGTAACAATGGGCATTTCTTCCCTGGATTGTTGACTATATATAATCCCGTGGACCCCTGGATGCAAAGAAAACAACAAGTGGGAGAATGTTGGGTATGTGTTATATACTTTTCATGTGTGTGTGTGGGTGTGTCATATTCGACAACTGCATCTGAAGATCCCTCATAGTAGTTTTGTTTGTGTCGTGTGCATCGGTCGCTTCCTAGGGGGGTCCCGGGGGGGCAGGTATGGGCGATTTTTGCTATTTTTAGCGGTTTTCTAAATTAATCCCAGATTAAGGGATTAGGTTTTTGGTATCTATGAAATACCTGAAAACATTGTATATATTGTATGGTGAATGGTGAAATTGGATATAATTAAATAATAAAGGTTTTCCCCGGTTGAGGGTTTTCGGTATAAATCTCTATGTACTATGTGAATGAGCCATTGATTAATTTTTTTTTATTATTAAGAATCTATATGCATTTATTTACTTCATAGGTTTAAAACTTATAGGTGTATCTCATTGTAATATCTCCGCTTTCATTCCAAAAATAATTTGGATCAAGACACCTCAGAGATAATAGAAAAATTGACACCAACAGAGATCAACCCTGATTGCATGGAATAGGAATCCATTGATTATATCATAGACACACAGGTCAAGGGAAATTTCCAGTAGAGGATTCAAATTTATCGAGTTGTCAAAGTAGGGAAATTCCTGCACCAAGGCAATTGGCTCACCCTAGGCCAAATTCAGTAGAAATTTCCTCATCTGATGGGGGCACTCAATGAAATGGAAACCATTGCTTCCTAATGTGGGAGGATTGATATAGGAGGATATTGGTGGCCACCCATCCCATCCAACTGGCTCAAAACATATTTTTGGAAACTTACTATTTTTAGCAATTTTTTGGTTCTTGAACTTCTAGGGTCATTTTGAGGGCCTAAACGACGTTTTTTTCATAATTGGGAACCTCAATATTTCCCAAAGGATTTAATTGATCCCACTAAATGAATTTCCTCATCAATACCTTTCCAATGAGCTATCATGTTCCCTAAATGAAGATCATATGCAAAAGTTACGACCCCGAGAAGTTGATGGACTAACTTACCCCAATGGGGCCCACATGAATTTTGGCGCTTCATCTCCTAGGGTGAGGTTTTTGGATGTCTAGGGTTTTGGAATTCATTTTTATGTAAAAATTTCTTCAAATCCTCATTGTACTCATATTTTCGTGAATGAGCATAGTTGTCACATCTCTTCTCAAAGATAAGCTACCACAATTCTAGCAAGCTTGTTTTCAGTCTGCATTTTACAATTTTCAACATATTTGTTATTTACTAGAAACCAAGTTTTACTGCATATCTATTATTTATCACCATGTATGTGTGTTAATATTATTAATCTATGGTTTTATTTTTTTCCGCTCATAAATCTGTATCAGTGGTATCAGAGCGGTCTTCTCCTTGTCAATTTTTTAATGAATGTCCCTAACGCAGTTAGGGTATAGAGAGTTGGGTCTCAAAATTGTTTATATTGAGGAAAAATTCTCTTGCACACCAAAGAAGAAATCCATGGAAGGAGAAAATAAATACTATGGGATAAGATATCCTTTCAAAATATTTCTTGAGGAATCCCTTGAACAACATAGGAACAAGATGATGGACAACTTTGCACAAATCCTTCGATGACATCCACCTCAAGCAAAATCGCCACCCCCTTCAAGGTACAGATAAAATTTGATATTCCTATATTTGAAGGTTAATATATGCTTATGCCATAGATAAAAGTTTAAACCCTATAGAAGGGAATTTTTCTATCCACAAATTTTTCGATAGAGAAAAGATTACGTTTGCGCTCCTCAAGGTCATCCCCCATGTCAAAGATTGGTGGGAGACTTTATGTGAGCAAAAAGAAATAGAGGGATCCACAATATTTGCAGTTGTACCCACTTGGGGTTCCTTCAAGGATGTTATTAAGGAACAATACTACCCTATTGGAAGTTATGATGACTTGTATACAAGATGGACCACACTCCGATAGGAAATAGACCAAATAATGATAGAGTTCACTAATGTCTTCCATACCTTGCGAACCAATATGGGTATCAAATATTTTGAGCTTCATCTGTTGCTCAAGTATTGCGATAGACTGCATAGATACATATATATAGAAATGGATTTTTTGGACATCTCATCCCTGGGAGTGGCCTATCAATACTCCATCAAAATCAAATAGAAGCCAAAACAAAAGCCCCGATAGTTTGGGTCTGGGAACCCCTCACAATAGAATAAGGGAAAGGGAATCCCCAACCTACAAAAAAAAGGATAGAGAAAAGATGGTAAACCTCAGGAAAACCAATGTAAGACACAAGAAAATAAGTACAATGGGAAGATGATTAAAGATACTAGGAAGTGGTGCAACTTCCATAAGAGCCCCTATCATAACACTATTGAATTTCACTCAATGTATTCCTTGGTTGATGAGGTAAAATCCTTTGAATCAGATGCAAGTTATGACTTTGAGTTAGAACTAGAAAAGGGGAGAAGGATCAGTGATGCAAAACCCATTTCCACTGTTGCTACCACAAAGATCCATCCTAGTGAACCTAATGAGGCAGATGAAGGAGAGCACCTATTTCATTCACAAATGTGGGTAAAAGGAACTCTGCTACACTTCATCATTGATACTTGTAGCCAGAAGAACCTCATCTAAGAAGAGGTATTCAAGTGGATATCTCTGTCGATAACGCTGCATCTGAAGCCCTACACCATTAGATGGATCCGTGAAGGAATAAATATTCATGTCAGCCAACAATGTCGTCTATCATATGGTATCAAGCCATTCAAAGATGAGGTATTGTGTGATGTTACTCCCCTTGAATTTTTTGATGTTCTTTTGGTCCAACCTTATTTATGGAAACATCATGTTTTATATGAGTCTAGGCCTCATAGTTTTATTATTACTTTGAACAAGAAATTGTATAGGATACCTGAGGCAGTCCCACCTAGGGCCATTTCTTTGTTCTCTGCTAGGAAATGCAAGAAGTCCATTTCTCAAACCGAGAATTTTTTCTTCTTCGTGATTCACTCTCAGAGTGAGAGAAAGGTTATAACCACATCCATGGATTCCATGACTGACCTCTCCATGCAACATAAGTAATTGGATAATATTGTGGAATAATACAAAGGAATCTTCTCATCACCTACTGGGGTACCTATGCACTGCCAATTCAAGCATCCCATCGATCTGACCCTCGACGCACTACTACCCAATGGGCTAGTCTATCGTCACTCTTTTCTAGAAAATGAGGAGATCACGTGTCAAATCAAAGAACTTCTCCACAAGGGGCACATATGACCCATCTCATCACCCTATGGAATCCCAATCATGCTAGTGTAGAAGAAAGATGAGAATTTGTGACTCTGCATTGATTACCAGGCTCTAAATAAAATCACAGCCAGGAATCGATACCTGATTCCCCAAATCGACAATCTCCTTGATCATCTCAAGGGGGGGAAATACTTCTGTAATATTTATCTGAAGTCTGGATACCATCAAGTCCCAATATAACTAAAAAATGTATGGAAAGTTGCCTTCAATTCAAAAGAAGGTCTTTTTGAATGGTTGGTCATGCCCTTTGGTTTGACAAATTCCCCAGCAATGTTCACGAGGATGATGGACAATATCTTGAGGCCTTTCACTAATTATTTTGTTGTGGTGTATTTGGATGACATCCTCATCTACAAGAAGACTTGGGAAAAACACTTGCAACATATTCAACAATTTATGCACACTCTGTGGCAACACAAGCCAATGCCAACTTGGAAAAATGCTCCTTCGGCATGGACAGGGTCCATTACCTTGACTACATTGTTTATGCACATGGTGTGCATGTTGATCCAACCAAGATCCAAGTCATTCATGATTGGCTATCACCAACCATGCTAACTAAGATTTTGAGCTTCTTTGGCCTTGCCAATTTCTATCGAAGGTTTGTGTTGGGATTCTCCCATATTGCGTGGGCCCTCATCCAAATAACCAAAGGTGCTGGTAAGGTAAAATTTGTGTGGGGCTTGTCCCAACAAAAATATTTCGATGATCTAGAGAAAAACTTGTTCTCTGCCCCATTTCTTTAATTACCTGACCTACAACAACCCTTTGAGATCGAGACAGATGCTTCAAACTATGATGTGGATGTAGTCATCACTCAGCACGGCCACCCCGTGGACTATCATAATGATACACTATCAAATGTCATCCATAAGTACCCTACTTACGAAAAAGAAATGTACTCCATTGTGCAAGCCTACGACCAATGGAGGAATTACATTATCGGGAAGGAGACATTCATCCACATTGATCATAAGCCTCTACATTTCATGCAAACACAATGAAAATTGTAGAATGACTGCCATCAGAAGTCGTCCACATATTTGTAGCAGTTCCACCTCAACATCAAGTATAAAATAAGAAGTACCAACTGAGTCGTTGAGCGTCTCAGCCGACCTCTAGTCGTGGCACTCACCATAGTGCTAAATTATTGTGTCCAAAAGACATCCGGGTGGCCCCACCTCTATGAGACATATCCTAACTTTGTAACATCTACCAGATGTTGGGTGAAAACACAACTATCACCAATTTCCATCTTCAGGATGGGATTTTATGCCATCTGTGCCATCTATGTGTTCCATCAAGCGAGTGAGCGAAGCTGATTTGGGAAGCCCACTATAGTCGGGTGGCAGGACACTTCGGAGTGGAAAATACAGTGAAAATGTTGCAACAAAATTTCTATTGGTTGAAACTTCGACAGGATGTCAACAACTATATCTGGTCCTGCACTTCCTGTGTTATTTCCAAACCTTCCATTAAGAAAAAATACATGTACACTCCTCTACCTACTCCTGGTAGGCCCTGAGAATCCATCTTGATAGACTACATGTTGGGGCTTTCATCCACCAAGTAGGGAAATGACCGTGTTTTTGTGGTTTTTGATCGCTTTTCCAAGATGGAAATTCTGGCCGCATGTAGGAAGAGAATCACAATAGAGGTCACTACCAAGATCTTCTTTGAATGAATGTGGGTACACTTTGAGATCCCACAAAACATTATCTCATATCGGGATAGCTGGTTCCTTAATATATTCTAGTCAAGCCTCTGGTCATTGCTGGACACCAAGCTCACCAAGTCCACTTCCTTCCACCCCTAAATAGATGGCCAAACCGAGGTCATCATCTGAATGATCATGCACATATGCTCATCATAGCTAGGATGAGAGTCTTCACTATGCTCATCATAGCTACAATAGAGCCATACATAGCTCAACCAGCCACAACCCCTTTCAGGTGGGGTTGGTATTTCAACCATTGGGTCCCATGGATGTCTCACTACCCATTGCGGACACCCAGGAATACTCGTCATATGCTCCAACTAGAGCTGAAAAAAACACCTGGTTCATTGAGTGGATCCAACACATCCACCAACAGGTTCAAGATATTTTATAGAAGTCTAATTCCAAGTATAAGAAGCACCATTATCAACATCGGGTGCCACATCATTTTCAGGTGGGAGATAAAGCTTGGTTGCACTTGCAGAAATAATTCCTTACAAGGCCTCATTAGAAGCTTTGTCCACTCCATTAAGGATTCTACACCATCACCAAGGTTGTGGGTGACAATTATTTTGAGATCAATCTTTCCCCATTCCTTGGCTTGCACCCAATATTCAATGTGGACCTCCTTCGACCTTATTTTCCACCATTATTGGACACCTCAAAGATAAAAGAATGATTGAAAACAACACAACTCAACCCTGAATGAATGGAACAATCATCCAATGATCATATCATGGACACACAGGTCAAGGGAACTCTCCAGTATAGGATATAGCTTTATCGGGCTATCAAAGTAGGGCAACTCCTACACCAAGGAAACTGGCTCTCCCAGGGCCAAATTCAACAGAAATTTCCTCATTTGATGGGGGAAATCAACGCAATGGAGATCTTTGCTTCCTAATTTGGGAGGATTGATATAGTAGGATATTTTTTGCCACCCACCTTATCGAATTGGCTCAAAACATTTTTTTGGCAACTTACTAGTTTTAGTAGTTTTTCGGTTCCTGAATTTCTAGGGCCATTTTAAGGGCCTAAACAAAACATTTTCATGATAAGGAAATTCTATGATATGAAAAGGATATAATTGATCCTACTAAATCAATATCCTCTTTAGTACCTTTCCAACGAGCTATCATGCGCCCTAAATAGAGATCGTTTACAAAAGTTACAACCCCAGGAAGTTGATGTACTAACTTACCCCAACAGGGCCCAAATGAATTTTGGCACTTCATCTCCTAGGGTTAGGTTTTTGGATGTTGAGGGTTTTTGAATTCATGTTTATTGTAAAAATTCCTTCATATCCTCATTATACTCATCTTCTTTTGAATGAGCATAGTTTTCACATCTCTTCTCAGAGATAAGCTGCTACCATTCTAGCAAGCTTGTTTTCAGTCTGCATTTTACAGATTTCAACATATTTCTTATTTAATAGAAACTAAGTTTTAATGTATCTTTGTTATTGTTCACCGTGTCTCTATTTTAATATTATCAATCTATGGTTTTATTTCGTTCCTCTCATAAATATAGATCATTTATTCCTAGACTTGGTACACCAGAATTGCTCATGTTTCTCCTTTACTTTTGTAAGTTCTTCCAGTTGAATCGTCAAAGAATCCAATTGCATCTAAACTTGTGCTATTCCCCCACTATCTCCTACCTAGGATGATTCCAATTTCATTGCAATTTCCAATGCCTTGAGCTGCAATGAAACCTTGTGTTGAATTAACATCATGTGAATGTGTTGTAAAAATCATGCAATAAACCATTCTTGATGTTGTTGATAGGGGATCCAGAAAGTCAGTCTACCCATTAGATCCCTGAACCTTTGATCAAAGTCCCATACCAACTTTTTTTGCACCTTTTTAATCTCCTTCAATTATGTAATGTACCGTGAATTATACTTTATCTTCTTGAACTCTTTCAATAGTGCTTGCCTTATCTCTACCAAAGTCATGGCTTGTCCCGTAGGTGTGGTACTCTGCAGCTTCATGTACCAGACTAGTGCACAACCTTGAACTGTTGTGGCTAACTATACAATATTCACAACCTAGTCTTGGACATTCTTTGCATCCCAAATTGTATCACAGACAAAGAAATGTTGTTCTGGGTCCTTTGACCCAACTCCCCAAAAATCAAGAAGTCTAAGGGTGTTGTCTACCCCTACCATGTTGTTTTTTTTATTCCCTCTTCTTGGTGATGTTGGTTGAATCTGACTTTGACTATGACTCTGAATCTATCCACTGCTTCCACTACTCAAATTGCTACTACTATGTCCTCCCTAGATAACTACAATTGATTTTGACAAGTCTTTGATTGTTATCTTTGATTGTGATGATTCACATGGGGTCGTGGATTCGAAACGGGACCTAGTATGAGTAGGAATTAACGTTTCTTCTATTACTAGACTAGACTAGAACTCCTCTTCTTTTCCTCATGTATGTGGTATTTCCATGATTTGGACGATTACGCAAGTTTCTTTTCCCTCTGTCTCACTATGTGACTCTCCTTTCTCAACCCCAATATTTCACCTATTGTACCTCCTTCCTCCACGCAATACTCCAAAATAGTCTTCTCCCTTTAGTATACCCTCTTTAGTCCTCTACATCCTTAGTCCCCTCTTCCTTCTTCATTGTTTCCTTTGTTCTCTCCTACTCTTAGTCTATCCTCTTTTCATCCCTAGGTTCCCCTATGTGTGCAAGGCCCATTAGCAGTCATATTTCATTGTCATCACACACTTTCCACAAAAAAATATTTATCCACATACCCAATGATTTCATGAACCTCCCATGCATACCTTTGAAAAATTCCCTTTCTGCAACACCGTATGATTGGGTACAATCTACAGCAAACTTTGTAATGTATACTCCTAGTATGTTATCCAACCAAAATCCAACTATTGCGACTATTCAAATTACTGACATAATTGAGTTGTATTACCAACTCAGGAGTCCAATTCCTCGACACTGTAGTTTTGTACCTTCAGGTATTCTCCACTAATATTTCTATCCACTCAATTAGAATAATTGGAAATTCTCCAAAGAAAATTTCATGCAGTTTTGTGCACACATACATTTCCATCCATTGTTTGTCATTCATCCGAGGGTTTCTATTCTCTTGTCGAGAAAACTATCGTTCCTTCCTTTCCAACCATTATGATATCTCTTTCTTAGTCGACCTCTAAAACATTCGCTCAATCACAAATTATGGATCCCAACAATGGAACCATTTGTTGGAGCTGGGCACAGTTTGTAAGACCCTAGGTTCAAGTTATCTATGAACAACAAAAACCAATAGACACCGGCCCTTTTAGCATCACTTGCTTGTGCATATGAAGTCTCACATGAGGTATCTATTGGGACTATAAGAACCAGGTTTCTGTAGTAGTGAGGGAATGGGAGGTGACCTTTCTATTCATTCTTCCTTCTTAGTTATATGCACACAATTATGTCCTTGTTCTCTATTATTTACTTAGTGATTTCAGATTCATACTATCATTATATTCCATGTTACCACATAACCCATTACTGTAACATTCATGATTATTGTGAAATGATTAAACATAAGACAAATCTAATCTACTATGCATCCAGACATAATTCATAATAAATAACATAAAATACATTTGACACAAGATTTAACGTGGTTCACCCAACTCCGGGTTACATCTACAATGATTGGATTCTTTATTGGGTGTTTGGTAATTTATTTAGCCTTACACACTGTGCTTACAAATATATATCATGGTTATATTTCTCTTATCCTATCCTAGTCGCTTTGTAGTGAA
>ML785091.1:427709-442347 GCA_009831015.1 Picea engelmannii | reverse complement strand
CAAACATTGATTCTCTCCCTTCTCATCCTATCCTATCAACCATCTTACTAACAGGAATTCTCAGAAGTTTGAAACAAACTCCACAATACTACCCGAGAATAACCACACATAGGAACTCCTATTCTCCCAACCCATTACATATTTATACATATAATCTAGGGCTTAAAATCCTACTTGGTTCATCCCAAAAACCCTATTACAATACATGACTACTCCAATTAACTCATTTTTCATGCTGATTTCTTACACTTTTCCATTTGCATGATGTTTTTGCACTCTGACTTTTTTTATTCCTACTTTTGCATGTCCTTCCATATTTAACACATCAGGTTTTCATCCTTCCTTTTCACCCGCTTTCTTCTCCTAATTATTTCTTCTTTTTTATTTATTCTTCTCTCTGCTTTATTCCCTACTTTTATTCCTCTTACTACACACTATACTTCTAGATGCACCTCAACTGAGCACTCCCTAGTCTTTCTTCTTCTCCTTTGCACCTCTACTATACACCTTTTCTTTACTTAGGATTTTACGAAAATTGAATCCCAAAACTACATGTCCAACATCTAGTACAAACCTAAATCTACAATCTAAAAACAAATTGTTTGATTATGTTAAGACCCATGTGCCCTACATTAATGAAAGGCTTTATAAATTCAAGGATATAATGACTTCATAATTTAAAAAAATTATAAAAATAATGTAATAAATTTTGAAAAAAATTCCCTACACAAGAACAATGTGTTCTCTACAATTCTACAATTTTTTTAAGGAAATTCCATCATTTAGGTAATCAACACTTGCACTCGCAATAACATATGCATTATGTTAGTATGCATTAGGTCCTTAGGTTTTTTTTGGTAGAGGTTTAGGGTTTTGCAGGTATCTCCCGTCCTCCATGGCAGCCAGCGCCCTCCCTGCTCTTGCTTGTGCCTCTTCAGCCACTTTTTCCAAGCCCAACGAGGGTTGCTCCGCCCTCCCCCTCCCAGATCAGGGTCCCTCTATGGGACGTGCGGGACGAGCTTCTTTCAAGGATATGGCTTCACTTCGAGGGGGTTCCTCTGCTCTGAATACTTCGATTGTTGAAGCCCCTGCAGTTTCTATCCAGATGCCGAATGAAGCACTGGTGTTTTCCTCTCAACTTAGCAAGCATGCCCTGGTTTGCAGGTTCAACAGATTCTGGCCGAGTCTAGTTGATATTCGCTCCTGGATCGACTCTGAATGGTCCCCGCTTCTTGTGGGTGAGGTTTTAGTCTGCCCCTTTTCAAAGGGTTTTTTCACAGCTATCTTTGACTCTTCTGATGAAAGAGACTTGGTTTCCAGCTCCAGGCTGTGGTTCTGGGGCAGAGCAGGGTTGTCCGTGCAGCCATGGACCCCTGACTTTGATCCAGCCATGGCCTTTATTTCTTATGCTCTGGTCTGGGTGCGTCTCCCGTCACTTCCCCTGCACTTCCGGGGGGACAAATCTCTTGAATCTATCGGAAATGGCATAGGGAAATTTCTCTGCAAGTGCCCTGAAACTGCCCCAATCAACTCCACCTTTTCCTGGATCTATGTAGAGATGGACTTCAACAAGGGTTTCCCACCAGAAATCATCCTCCTCGGAAAGAACTACTCTTGGACCCAGAAGATCGATTTTGAGAACCTCTGTTTCAGATGCAGGGTATGTTTTGAAATAGGGCACATAGCCCGGAACTGTGAGAAGTCATCCGGAAAAAGAAGATCATTCCGAAGCCAAAGGCCCACTTGGTGGACAGGAGCGCAATCGGAGAAGCAATCTGAAGAAAATATCCCGCCGTCAGAAGCTGAAGGGGAATCCGTCTCCATTCCCAAAGAACTTGTTAAGGGGGAAGACCCAGTGGAAGCATCTCTACCCAGGTCTTCAAGCCCAACCCAGCAAGCCTCAAGCTGGGCCGATATTGCTGAGGCAGAAGAAGCGCAAGCTCAACCAAAAATTCATAACCAGGGTCAAAGCAATGAATGGGAGATCGTAACAAAAAAGAAAAAACACGTCTATCAGCGGAAAGATGTAATGACGTGAAGCAGATATGGCTCACTGAAATAGCTATTAGGTTAGTGTTAGCCTCTTTGGAAACATATGCTGAAACACCGCTGTAACAAATGATGAAACAGTGCGGAGTCTTATGCTGAAACAGTGACTGGAGTTTCGGCATTTAAATTTAACCCAGTTCTATTAGAAGACGTTCAGGAACTAGTTCAGTTCACAAGTCTATAGCTATAGAAGTAGAATGGCTCAAAAAGACAGGCCCGAAGAAATTCGAGGCCATTTTGTAATCGGAACTGTGGCTAGTCCACCCCATTAATATAATCTATAACTGTTTCTGTCAAAAAAAACATATGCATTATGTTTAACATGAAAAATAACATACCATTGTTATAAAAACTCAAATTTCACATAGTCATACTCAAATTATATAAATAAAAACTATATATTCAGAAAGACAATTCAATTTCCTACATTTCATATGTTTACACTATATTCAAATTCATTATGAAATTACCTGAAATCATCCCCCAAAGTTATCAGATTATTTTTTTCCATGATTTCATTTCTACTAATGCATCATGAGAGACCATCATTATCTTGGACCCACCCCTCTCTGAGCTAGATCCTAAGAAATTGTGGAGGAAAATTCCAACTCGTAAAACTAAAGAAAACAGTAGTATTTCCTTAAGGGATTGGAATTCCTACCTTAAAAATATTTCTAAATACCCTCATGTCGTGGACACCATTCAAACCCTTTTTATAGAGGAATAAGTTTTTTGTTTAGAATACATAGAGTTTTGGGTTAAACAACTAGAAAAAGGGAAAACTAAGGACTTTTTTGATGCCCCCCAGCCACCAACAGGCTGGGCTATGATACTCCAAAAAACTATCATGCTCAAATATACATAGTATATCTATCTAATGCAATTTTTAACCGGACATAAACATTTTGTTCATACATAGATTAATTCAGAAGAGACAATAACACATACAAATTAACAAATGATTTATGTTCTGCTAAAACACAACATAATACATAAATAATATTAAAAGAGTACATGCAGTAATCACAGAAAAAACCCATAAATATAACAACATATATAAATACACAACATGTAACCAAACTTGGAAATGCTACTTATCTTTTAATTTAAGTACACTAACTGTGTCCAGACCTTCCACGAACCTCCCAGCCTTAGACCACGCTGCTCATCATGCTCAGTAGTGGGTCACCCCCGAGCTAGGACTAATCTCCAATGGAAAGAGATTCCTAGGCTAGGCAAAGACAACAAGAAGTTGCACAGTACAACATGAAGGATTTCATCCAAGGAGACATTTATTCCCACAACTCACAGAATCTCATTCCCCACATGCCTATTCCACCCCAGGAGTGTACACCTTCACTGTCACACAATCCATCGGCTACTACACCTCCCTTTCCAGTGATTCAACAATAGGATGGATCAAGAATTCTCAGAGTTCTGTAGCTGCTACTGGACTTCCTCCAAGAGAGCTCACTTCCTCAACACACTCTCTCACCTGGAGAGAGTTTCTCATAGGCCTGACAACCCGATTCTTCACTCTCACTCCTCAACACATGAGCATGGTGATGGAAACAACATAAACTGGACATGGGGAAACGATACTGACAGGACAATATGCAGGCACCCCGCAGGTGAAGGTACATCAATGGTATCAAATTCGACTTGTAGCATAGGTTTAGGTGGTCAAGGAATTCAACAATGGTGGAAAAAATGACTAACTGTGTGCTTTCTCAGTGTCTCCATGAATGGGGAAAAACCATCGTCATCCAAGAGAGAATGGTGAGTATCATTTGAATGGTGAGAATCGTGAGGATGGCTAGCATGGTGAGAACATACAGATGGGGAGAATGGTGAGAATGAGCCCCCCTAAATCTGCATGGGTTTTGGATGACACTTGGCTCCCTCAAGGAGAATGTTCCCCCCACTTGGAACTCATTCCTCTCCCTAAAGGAACTTAGGATAAATTAATATCCTCTTTACATCTTTTTGGAATAATAACATATTATTATATTAGCTCCTAAGATTATCCTTTCTTTCCTAGACTCACAACCCCATCCCTTTCCCTACCCAATGGAGCTTATTCCCCCATAACTATTTCTTCGTGGTCGGTCTACACACAACAATGTATTTTTATTAATAATCTACATAATTATATATACAAAATCTGGCCTAGTGGCCTTAGCATCTAGGATCTCTGTCCTAATAACACATAAGTCTACCAGCTTATAATTAATTGGATCACCAGCCTACAAAACATAATTACAACCAAGGCTTAGCCTTCGGGTATTAATATCGCTTCCCCTCATATTTTCACTGTCCTTAGTGCAACTCATTTACCCAACATCGACAGGATTTTCAAAATATTCAAAAAGATGTGGGTATTTTGTCTGCATAGCATCTTCATGCTCCCACGTTGCGTCCTCGGTCCGTACTGGGTCCATTGTACCTTTACAATCCTTATGGATCGAATCCGGAGTTGATTTTCCTTCCGATCTAGTATGTGCACCAGGTGCACCTATAAAGCGCCTTCTTATTCCACCTGAATCACATTTCAATAAATCACATGATTAACATCAGGTAGATATTCTTGAGCAATGAGACATGAAATACGTTATGAATAGTAACAGAAATTGGCAACTCCACTGGGGATGGATCCACTCAATTTTGGTTTCCTTCCTTGATCTTGTTTTTGGCCTTTTCTCACCTTTATATCTTATTCATGTTGTGTCTCTTATTCTTATATGTGTTGTTGGCTCTTGGATTCATCTTATACACCCTGANTTTTTTTTTTTTTTGGTAAGTTTTTGAGTTTTGAGAGCCCAATGCTCCCCTGCCTTTACCACCAGAGAACTGACACTCCCTTGCAAGCTCCCATATAATCTTGCAATGCTTTGGTGCCCTTCACACTAGAGTGTTGTTATTTTTCTTCTTTAGAGAATCCCTCTCTGAGTGTGGGTTTTTGTTGATTCATCTGCTCAGAGTCAATACCATCTCAGTGTGTCCTTGTTTGGCCTCCCACATCTTGATTTCTAAGGATTGATGATGTTTTGTTTCGATTGTTGACATCTTTCTTCCTTACTTTGAGTCACTCTTCTTCCTTGATATTTGGATTCGATCTATTGCTTTCTCACTTATCTGAATGAATGAAAGTTGTCGTAAGGAAATTCAGAGATCTATGCACTATTCCATTTGATCTTTGAGGTCTTTTCTCCAAGCATTTCCTCCTTCTTGAATTTGTTTTTCCTTTTGTTTCTTGTTTGATCACAACGAGGGTGTGTTTTTTTTGTATGTGCAGTTTGCTTCCAGTTGCTTAAATATCATAGATCTTGAAGTCTGATTAACATAGGAATATTTACATCAAACTAATTATCAGTCACATATAAACAAAAGGATATTTTTTCATGATTGGTTTTTGGATATTGGAACCAATTTTTGAACATTTTAGCATTATATTGGATTCTTGATTGAGAATAATTTCATGAGGTCATTGCATCTTAGTTTTTTACAGTGAAAGGAAAATCCATTCTCCTTCCCTTAAATAGACATTCATTGAAACAAAAGACTGGTTATCATTTCTTATGCATGTTTTGGGAATTGAGTCATAATATCATCAATTTTTCACTCTCATACACCTCTGAGTAAACAACAACCTTAAAATCAAGCCCTAAACTAAAATTTATCAGACATTTTTACATTTTTTGTTAGCAAACCTACATTAGCCTAAGGTGTAGGGATTTGGAATAGGTTGGAAGGATAACTTTCCAAAGTTGTCAAACAAACTTAACATCTTGCGATAGGGAGAGAAAATCCCATTTTTGTATAAGCCTTTCAGGATCCCCTTCTCACACAAGGGTTATGCATGAGGTCAAATTCAGGAGAGTTACGGAGATTATCCCTCCATGCTTTAACCGTTCATAGTAGTCAGATCGTATATTGGGGGTTCTTCTCGAGGTTCAACTTTCTTCATTTGATCTTGGTGCTTTGTGAACTCTGAATCCATTCGGGGTCCTCTGGAGTTCTACTAGTCCACTTGTCCTCAGTTCTCTTGAAGGATTTCAGACTTGTTGTCCTGCCCATACATTTGGACTTGATTGTCGAATGTACCTGCATAGGGGATGGCTGTGAGTTGGTGACCTTAGTAGACATAATCTTCAGGGTCTTACACAAGGTGACGGTGAAGTGAAGTCTCACTGTACTTGGAACAAACATTGGTCAAAATCACTCGGGATCCTTGGAGGGTAAATCCACATTTACTGCATGGAAGCTTGCACCAAGGTGTAAGTCCATTAAGCAGGTCACCAACATAACTAATCCATCCTCTCTATCCCTTCCCCTTCCTATATTGATCTTGCGACGTTGGATTTCATCACCAACAAGTGGTTTCATTGTGGGAAGTCTTGTTTGATTGTTTTCTTCTTAGATTCATAGCATGTGTTGTTTGTTTTACTTATTGGAGCTTAGGTCGAGTCAGTGTTAATGGTATCAACTCCTGGGAGTACCAATGGAGGAACCCCTTGTCCTAGGGAACCTTTCACCTTTCCTTATTTTGGAAGCATTGGTCCTCCGTACATTTCCACACTGAGTCTTCCAGCACTCACCATCAGATTACCGGTTTGGTTGTTCCCCACTCCGGTGATCTCAAATCCTCTGAGTGATTTAGTTGAACCTAATGCTTCAGATGTAAGTACACCACCCACACATCAACCTCATGTTGAATTTTCAACTTCTTCACCCATTAAGTCTCCTTCCCTTTCTCCTTCTTCGCTTAGTGAAAGCTCTAAAGCGAGTATCCAGGTTGATAAGAAGAACAAGAAACAAAAAGAGAAGAAGAAGAAGAACCTGAAAAAGAACAAGCCTCCAACCATATTAGATGTTGGATCCAAGCAACCAGCTATTGTTAATAGAATTGGGAGTGTTGATGAGATCGACAAGATTAAAATGAAGAATCTGAAACCCAAATTCCCTTGCAGTATTTGTAAGGGTGACCACTTTTTGAGGGATTTCCCTGGTCTTCCCAAGGTCTTAGAAATGTGTTTCTCCATATCATCAGCCTCTACTAGACATGCTGGTGATGCCCCATCAACTAGTGACGTTAAGGTTGGTAAGAAGAAGACAACTAGTGATGTTAAGGATCTGAATTCTATCACATTCTTAGGTGTTGTCCACCCTTTAATGGCCTCAATATTTTTAGGGTCCATTGTTGTCCCTTCTTCCGATATGATATTCCCCAAATAGTAAATTATGTTTTGATAAAATGAGCACTTTCTCAGTTTGTCATACAACTGATGCTATCTTAGCACTTGCAACACCATCCTCAAATGATGCTCATGCTCTTCCTCTGTCTTGGAATATACAAGGATTTCATCCAAAAATAAAATGATAAACTTGTCTAAATATACTCGGAAAACACCATTCATTAAGAACATGAAAACAACTGGTGCATTTGATAACCCAAATGGCACCACTATGAATTCATAATGACCATACCTTGTCCTAAAGGAAGTCTTGCAGATGTCTTCCTCTTTAATCCTTACCTGATGGTATCTTGACCTGAGATCTATCTTTGAAAATATCCTAGCATCCTTCAACTAATCAAAGAGGTCATCAATCCTTGGTAGAAGACACTTGTTCTTTATAGTCACTTTGTTCAACTATCTGCAATTGATGCACAATCTCAATGTCCCATCTTTCTTTTTCATGAAAAAGATTAGGGAACCCCAAGGTGACACACTTGGGCGTATGTACCCATTCTTTAAAAGTTATTCAAGTTGCATTTGCAGTTCCTTCAGTTCCGGTGTACTCATTCTATAATGAGTCTTTGATACTGGAGCTTCTCCAAGCATTAAATTTATAGAGAAATCAATATATCTCTTTGGGGGTAGTCCTGGTACCTCCTTTAACACATCTTCAAAATGGTCTAGGATTGTATGATCCTCCAGATTTGGCACCTTATGTTATTGGATAAATCCGTAAGTGCAGACACTAACTGATCTCCCTAGATCCACCTGGATCTAGAATAAAACAAGACAGAGCATGACTCTTTCCCTAGATTTTTAACCATTGAATGAACTAGGAGGCAAGGACAAGTTACATACCTTATAATCGCTTCATATGGTCTTTGTTGCTCCTGCTTTGCTCCAGTGCTCTCGTGCAGCCAAGACCAAGACAACATAAACCAACCAAAGTGAAGAAAGCACGATCTATTCAATGGTCAATCTATGTATATGATTAAGGAATTATACAATAAAGTGAAAATAGCTTTATGGGAAAGAATCATATTACTGTATCATATTAAATGTGAAAGAGAGATTACAACCATGGCCTTGATGTCATAAGGTCCCTTCCAACTGTCCTTCATTCCCCACACACTTTTTTGCTCCAAGGATTCTGAAACCATAGATCTGATAGCTACTCACAATCTATCTTGACAAAGAAAATCTCAAAGCTACTCCAACCAAGATGATAATTCCAAGCCAATCAAGAACAAGCTCATGAACCAACAAAGCTATCCCAAGCTAACTTTCTCCATGAGAACTCCTCTCCTTTTATAAGTTGAAGAGGATAAGGTGAGGAGGTTAGGATGATCCCACTAAATCATGAAAGCGAGTAATATCCAAACCATTCGGATGCCACCTCACCATAGAAGTTTCTCCTTCTAGAAAATTCGAGAAAACACTCATTTTTCCCATGTGCAGGCATTCTTGCACCCTAGCTATAGAGCAACCTGCGAACACCTCGCACCCTGGCTATAGTGCAACCTGCGAGAATAGGTCATTCTCGCACCCTGCCTATATAGAAACCTGCGAACTTCCTTTTTTTATAAGGTTTTTACATAGGAAAATGCAACTTCTTTCCTCAGGAAAAGTTCTTCTCCCTTCTCTCTTTAGGAACTCAGGCCACTGACCCCTCTGAAGGCAACAAATAGGTTTACATCATTAACGTTCATAAGGATGATGAAAATAATGTGTAACAGAGAGCCCCCCAAAGTATGAAGGTAGAACAAAGTGATAGCTGAAATACTTTGTCGAGTGTGTGTAGGGAACAAGGAATAGTCGGTCGGAAACCTGCCAACAAACAAGGAAATACAGTACAATAATATATCATCACTGAGGTAGGCATTCCCATACTCAGAATAAAAATGACTCAAAGAATAAATTCCGACATGTGAAGATCCATGTCAAGTAAGACAGGTCATGGCCATGAAACATACACTGTGGATCCATGCTGATATGACTCAAATATGAACATAGCCACCAAAAATACACTGTGGATCTATGTGCTAAAGACTCAAATTTGAACATAGCCACCATACATACAATGTGGATCTATGCAACAGTACACTGAATATACTCCAACGCAACCTGGATCTGTCATAAAATATCCAGGGTCTTGATCTCCACCACTCTATAGTATGAATCTAACCATGTGAATACATGTGTCGAAGTCGAAAATGGTAGAAACCACTTGATTACCTGTCATTAGTGTATATCATTAACAAGTGCGAGGGAAATCACCATTAATGTCAATGACTCCCAAGGTACACTAGTACAATCCAAAGAATGTGAATCAATGAGCTAAGGTCGAACACTCGATGGAATCTCTCGATCAGGGGTTAATAACGAAAACCCACTGTCAAAAGAGAGGAAACCTGTCATTGAGGCATGCAAGTTCCAAGGTACCAATTAGTTTCTAAGTCTAATTCTTGGATAATGAGTTGAAGTCGACAGGAAAAGACTCGTCACAGGAGGGCCTTAATGTATCCCACATCAATGACACGAAACAAGTAACTAGATTTGATGTAGATCAGAGCAACAAGTGATTCAGGACTGACTCAGGGATGGTCGACGCAATAGAAGGCTTTAAGACTGCAGAAATGGTTGACGCAATAGAAGGATTTTCGAGTTGAACATCTTTTTGAACATATTGACGACATGAAAACTGTCTTGGAAATACTGACTCAACAACAAGGATCACAGACCAATTTGTAATCTTATAGGAGTATGATCAAGAGACAAGTAGATTTTCCAACCTAGACACAAGGCGAGTGAAAGGGTGTCATGTTCAAAAGCGACTCTTCCACATAATACAGGTTTAGATACATTTCTTTCCCAATTTTTCCCCCACCATTTCTGGCAAGTACCTCTTTATTTTTACGCAAGCTTGAGGAGGATAACATGTTCTTGTAATGTAAGCTCATCCTTCGGATGAGTCCCTCGGAGTATGTTTAACGAACCCTAAGAAGGAGTGGTTCGGTCCCATCACGGGTCTGTCAATGTTTGTTTAACGAGTCAAGAGATAGAAAACTCGAAGGTTTTTCAAGATTATAGAGTTTGGAAAAACACTTAAAAGAGAACTCTCTTAGTTCCTTTTTCGTAAAATAGTCTGGACGAGACCCAAAAAGAGATAAATTATCGCTCACCAGATGCTTACTTCAAATACTTTATCGAGCGTGAAAATAGCAAGATCGCTTGACTATCTTTTCATGTTTAGAGAGTCTGAAAAGAGCTTAAAGAAGACTCCAGGGGGGTTCCTTTTTGTATAACCTTGTTGAGCCTGAAAAAGTGATAAAAGTATGCTCAGTTACATTCTCATTGATTTACGAGCACGAGAAAGAACAAAGACTAAGCTCAGTAACTTATTCTCATGTATTTACGAGCATGAGAAAGAACAAAGACTAAGCTTAGGATTTTTTTTATTTTTACGCAAGCTTTAAAACAAAACAAAACTATGCTTGGGATAGATTTTAATTTTTACACAAGATTAAAAAGTAAACAAAACTATGCTTGGACCTGGTTTCATTTTTACACAAGCTTGAACCAGAGTAAACTATGCTTGAGGTAAGTGGTTTCATTTTTACACAAGCTTGAACCATAGAGAACTATGCTTGCGACTTTCCAACACATAAGACATGGATGGTTGGTACTTAGCCCTCAGCTTAAGAAACTAGCGGCTCAACTTCAACATGAAGTCCAGAGGCTGAGGCAAATTCCCCCCAAGCTTCGTTTCATCCAACTGCAAAGGAGAATGAAATGAAGTTTCAAATACTAGACGAAGGACTTGACTCAAATAGAGAGGGGGGAAACTATTTCATTTTTTAACGAGCTTGACATAGAAACAAAAACTATGCTCGTAACCTCTGTTTCATTTTTTAAAGAGGTTTCCATAGAGACGCAAAAACTATCCTCAAGTGGTTTCATTTTTTAATGATCTTGAAATTAGAAAACTATGCTCAAAGACCTTTGTTTCATCTTTTAACGAGGTTGCCTCAGAGACGCAAAAACTATCCTCGGAACCTATGTTCTTGATCATGGATTCCAAGAGGACAATGCTCTGGAATGACACCATGTCAAGGGACAAAACACGGTCATGGCTTCCAAGAGGTCTTCACTGGAATGAAGAAACACACTCTGGAAGGACACCATGTCGAGGGTCACGACATGAGTAAAGAGATCAGGCTCTAACAACCCTATCGAAGAGATCACCATGTCAACTACTGGATCTAAGTCATCAGAAGTCAAATCCATGGGCGACAATGCCACATAATTGACCTGTGGTAGGGGCGATACTACATGCATACAAGAACCATTCAGGGAGGCAATCCAAGCAGGGTCAATGAATGAAAGTTGATCAACAGTCACAACTCGTCCATCATGAGGGAAAGATATCACACGAAAAAGAGTAGAGACAATAGCTTTCATGGCATAGACATAATCGCGCCCAAAGAGTAAAGAAAAATCCAAGGGGTCTTGGACTACCATGACATCAATGAAGACAATTTTCCCTCCCAAAGTTATAGGAAACTGAGGAAGGGTCCCTAAAGGTTGACTAGTTCTTTTGTTGAAATTTAACAGATTCTACGTAACCGGCGCAAGTGGAGGACAACCCAAAGCTTGCCAAACAATAGAGGAAAAAATACTAATAGACGAACCTTAATCAATCAACGTTTGAGGAACGTCTCGACCACAAACCTGTACTGTAATCTGGAAAGGAATGTAAGAGGGAAGAAGAGGTCCAGTTAGCACACCCCAATCAAAACGGATGGCCTCATTACTTGGAGGGGGTCCTACGAGAGAAGGAGGAATACCCCTTGGCATGGGAGATTCTGTATCAACGAAAAAAACATGGGCAGTATCAGGTTTACTCTCGAGCGGGAGAGTAGGATCAACCGATAGAGAGATCAGATCGACCACTTGGGTTTCATTCTCCAAGGGGAGAATGGGGTCGACAGGTGGAAACAAATCGACCGCTTGGGTTTCAATCTGTAATGGGAGAGTGGGGTTGACCGAGGATGGGATCAGATCAACCACTTGGTCTATTAGTTCATCCAAAGACGTGACCAGATTGACCACTTGATCAACCTGATTGACCGACAGGGGAATCGGATTGATCATTCCATCAACTATAGGTGGGTTGAGAGAAAGCTTGCAATAAGCAGCTGGAAGTTGAGGCTGTGAAACAATCATGTCTTCCAGTAATTTCGAGGCTTCTTCCATATGAGGACAAAGATGATTTAGATGACTCCCTTTGAATAACATACACGGGAACTTGACTCTACTTTTCTTCTTCCCAACTGTATCATGACTGGTTGATGGGGGGTCGTCAGCATGTTGTTCAGAGGCTAACGACATGGGTTGGCGAGGGCATGTAGACCATGGTTCTATAACCTTGGATAGACTAGGGCAATCCTTAAGAATATGGCTACCCTTACAAAGCCTGCAAGGGTACTTGGGCTTACGGGTTGTTTGGGTGATCTTGAAATCATCAACATTCCCAACACGATTAACAGTAACTGGTTGTTTTCCAACATGTTTGATAGTGGTTGGAGGTTTGGATCCTTGCTTAATTTTATTCTTCTTAGTCTTCCTTTTCTTCTTCTTCTTATTCACCGAGTTATTAGCTTCATAACTTTAGCTCGACGAAGAAGATGGAACGGAAGGCGACCTTGCAAGCGAAGAAGGTGAAGAAGACCTTATTGGTGAAGACGGTGAAGGATCAACATGAGGTTGATGTTCTTGGGGGGAAGTTCTTACGACCGAAGCACTTACTACATTCGGGATTATGGGAGTGGAAAACAACCATACTGGTAATCCAATAGTGAGACCTGGAAGGCTCAAAGTAGCGATGTGAGGAGGACCAATGTTTCCATACGAAGGAAAAAAAAAAGCTTCCCCTGGAGCAGAGGTTCCTTCATTGGTCATTTCGGGAACTGATGCCATTAAAAACAAAAATCCAATATAGAGTCCTCTAAGGAAAACAAACAGCACACGCTAAAAATCTAGTAAGCAAGCAAGCAAACAAAACTTTCTCACAATGAACGCACTAGTTGGTGATGAAATCCAACATCGCGGGAATAAAGTAAGAAGGGGCTGAGATAGAGCGGGTGGAAAAGTTACGTTGACGACCTGCTTAACGGACTTACACCCTGGTGCAAGCTCCCACACATAATCGTGTGTATACCCTCCAAGGAGCCCGAGTGAGTTTGGCCAATGTCAATTCCAGGTACCGTGAAGACTTGCCCCTCCACAGACACCTTGCGTAGGACCCTAAGAAGATAGGCCGCTAAGGTTACCACTGACAACTGTTAGCACTCTCTAATTTTGCCCAAGGCTGAAAGGCAAACACAGAGGCAACATCAGAACCGCTTTTAAAGATGGGATCTAGCCCTTCTAGCTTCAGAGAGGGATCTCTCTATATGATTTAACTTTGTTTTGACTTCAGATTTTAGGCTAGGTAAAAAGAACAGGTAGGTTTTGTCGTAAAAAAGGGTTTATAAATTGGCTGAGACAGCTTACACATCCATTGGGCTATGCGGTCTGAAATTAATGAAATCTGAGATACAACCAGAAAGCTGAAGAAATTCTTTACAAGGCAAGATAACACACTCACTGGATCTTTAATAGTTTAAGTGATGTACAGAGGAAAAGAAAAGGGAAACAACTCCTACTAACAAGCACTTAAGAATCTCTTAGCTGAAGCTATTTAGAAGATGAACATTAAAATCTGTAGAATCGGAAGCAGGGTATCAGGGATAAATCCTACAACATAACGCTATTCATACAGATTAGATTCAGATACAAAGTGATTACAGAGCGAGAATACATTTAACTGGGAAAATACATCACCAATAAAAATGCACAGGAATCCTGTAAAGAGCCTCTTTCATTAATGGCATATCTAAAAACAAAGGTTACAGCCAGATAGCCACAGGGCGTGAAGATCCAACCCTATTACATTAAAATCATATCAATAAATAGTATAGCTCTCCTCCTCAAGTTCCGAGAGTCGGTTCAACCGTCTCGGCCGAAAATAGCCTCCATTCCCACCAAATTCGGAGTTTGTTGCCATAAAAAATGGACCGTTTCACTGCGAAACAGGGGTCCGTTCAGACGTGATTTTATCCTCAATGACGACACCTGGGCGAAAACTGAAGGATGTTATTGTATATCGGCATGTTCTGGACAAAAACCTCCTTCGGTTTCGCAAAATTCATCTCCAGCTGGCCGTGGCAGCTCCTGCAAAATCGGGACTGAAACGGAAAATGACAAATCTTGAAAAATAGGCCTCGAAGATGCCTTCGACCTGCTCTGCT
>ML785091.1:410790-421822 GCA_009831015.1 Picea engelmannii | reverse complement strand
AAGATGCAATCTTTTCATTTTGATGAAAGCTATGCTACGAGAAGGAGAAAACATTTATCATTCCCAGATGCACAATGTCCCAAAATCTTAAAACTCATCAATATCAAGATTCTCAAGAAATGAGAAAAAGGTACTGTACACCATTGCATGATTCATGGACCCCCCCGACCATGAGGGGGGAAATTTTTCATAATTTAAGATCAAAAAATGCCAAGAATCATGCAATTTCGCTACTTGAAATCCAAGGATGCCCCCAATCTAATATAAAGAAAGAAATTAAATATTTTTGTTTCAAAAATTTCACTAAAAGCAATAATGAACTTTCTTAAAACAAAGAAACCCAAACTAAAAGTTTTCTTTTAAAGCGAACTATTCAGAAGAAATCTGATCTTTCCCTAAACAATTCTAAAGAAAACACATACTTTGTAATTGAAAGACACTCAAAGCAAGAGACTGATCCTTCAAAACCAAACAAAGTAAAGATGGCTAAAAGCAACTCAAAGGATGTCAAGCAGACTTTAAGCAGATCAATATAGGCTCTAGAAGCTCAATCCAGTTGTTCAAAGAAAAACCGGGCATCAAAAAATAGGAAATCCTAATTCCAAACAAAAATTTCAAATGGGTTTGCAGCGTAGCTATAGGGTTCAGTGTGAACATCAGTGGAGTTCACAGGCTGGACACAGGTAGGGTGTGAACATCTCGCACTGGGTTACATAGTAGGGTGTGAACTCAGATGATTCTCGCAGGCCACTAAAAGGTATAGTGCGAGAATGTCTGTAAACACAAAATTTGGAAAAAGGACAAAAAATTTGAGTGAACTTTCAAATCCAGAGAGTCTTAATGGATCTCCCATAGACTCAGAGACCAGAAAACAAGCAATCAAAGAAAGGGAAACTATACTAACTAGGAAACAATCCATTCCCCAGTGGAGTCGCCAATTTTGTTATTGGATAAATCCGTAAGTACGGACACTAATCGATCTCCCTAGATCCACCTAGATCTAGAACAAAACAAGACAGAACATGACTCTTTCCCTAGATTTTTAACCATTGAATGAACTAGGAGGCAAGGACAAGTTACATACCTTATAATCAATTCCTATGGTCTTTGTTGCTCCTTCTTCGCTCCAATGCTCTCGTGCAGCCAAGACCAAGACAACACAAACCAACCAAAGTGAAGAAAGCACGATCTATTCAATGGTCAATCTATGTATATGATCAATGAATTATACAATAAAGTGAAAATAGATTTATGGGAAAGAATCATATTACTGTATCATATTAAATGTGAAAGAGAGATTACAACCATGGCCTTGATTTCATAAGGTCCCTTCCAACTGTGCTTCGTTCCCCACACACTTTTTTTCTCCAATGATTCTGAAACCATAGATCTGATAGCTACCCACAATCTATCTTGAAAAAGCAAATCTCAAAGCTACTCCAACCAAGCTGATAATTCCAAGCCAATCAAGAACAAGCTCATGAACCAACAAAGCTATCGCAAGCTAACTTTCTCCATGAGAAATCCTCTCCTTTTATAAGTTGAAGAGGATAAGGTGAGGAGGTTAGGATGATCCCACTAAATCATGAAAGCAAGTAAGATCCAAACCATTCGGATGCCACCTCACCATAGAAGTTTCTCCTTCTAGAAGATTTGAGAAAACGCTCATTTTTCCCACGTGCAGGCATTCTCGCACCCTAGCTATAGAGCAACCTGCGAACACCTCGCACCCTGGCTATAGTGCAACTTGCGAGAATGGGTCATTCTCGTACCCTGCCTATATAGCAACTTGCGAACTTCCTTTTTTTATAAGGTTTTTACATAGGAAAATGCAACCTATTTCCTCAGGAAAAGTTCTTCTCCCTTCTCTCTTTAGGAACTCAGGCCACTGAGCCCTCTGAAGGCAACATATAGGTTTACATCATTAATGATCATAAGGATGATGAAAATAATGTGTAACACCTTATCCTTATATTCTTCTTCCATATGGATTGTAAATATTTGACAACCCTTCCGGTAACACTTCTTTAGCTGCATTGTTGAGATTTCCCGGATAGTAAGTTCCTTGGGAATTCCTTGGACTACTCTCTGATTTCCTTCCTCATCCAAGCAAGTGAATGCCTTGTTATTATAGTCTAATATGGTGTGGTGTTGGTCCAACCAATCCATACAAATTAGGAAATCATATGATCCCAAAGGAAGGATGTTCAAATATTCCTTGGTACTTATTCCATTCATGCCCACTGGACATGATTTAACCAACTCAACAACCTTTCTCTTGGATCCTATAGCCAACTACACTAGACAAGATTTCCCATGATTGCTTCTTGGTAATTGAAATATTTCCACTACCTTAGGATCTATATAGCTATGAATATCCTCTAAGTCTATTAAAATAGTAAAGGCATGGTTATTGATCATACCTTCAAATTCAATCATGTGTGATAGAAACTTAGCTTGCTTGTTGTCCAGGGATGCATAGATCCTTGGTACTCATCTAACCATGTCCTCCATTGTTTCTCCTTGATGAACATCGTGAAGAAATCCCACCTTGTCTTTTTTGTGATAACAATATCTGTACTTATGATCTCCATTACAGCCCCAACATTGAAGAGGTGTTTTCCTTGGCATTTTCCCACCTACTTCAGCCATCCTAGGCTCCCTCAAAACTAGTTTTCCTTGAGGATTATTTCTGAAAAATGGTGGCTTGTTCCTCTTTTGCCTCTATTCCCTCTTAAACTTCGTCTTGTATTCCCAAGATTTTTGGAAAGTAGGATTTCCTTTTTTCTAATCATATAAGCATTTTTCGCTCCTTATAGTTTCTTCCAAAGTCTTGGGATCATCATATTGGATTTTATCATTGAGGAAAGATGGCAGACCACTCAGATATATTTGGATCTTGACTACCTCATCCTTAATGAAAGGGACATACTTCAACAACTCTAAAAATCTCCTCTCATATTCATCTATAGTCATGCTTCCTAGTTTAAGTTCAAAGAACTCTTTCATCTTCTTTTCATAGTATCTCTTGGTTAAGTACTTATTTTCAAAATGTTTCTTGAATTCCTTCTAGGTCACATTTTTCTCCTTGAGGTGTTGTACTTGCACCAACTAATCCCACCATATGGATTCCTTTCCTTTAATTTGGTAGATGGTAATTCTTCCCTTTGCATGAGAAGAATATTTTTGCAATTGGAAGTACTTCCTCATTCCTAACAACCATGTCTTGGCATCTTCATCCTTATTTTTCTCTCCATCAAAAGTATGAGGTTTGATCTTATTCATTTCTCCTTTCATATCATCCACCCCAGACCTCCTATGTTTCCTGATAGGGGATGGACTTGATCTACTGTGTGCTCTCCTATGGGAATGATTTTGGGAGTGTTGGCGATGTATGTTATCACTTCTTCCTCTTCTTTCCTCATTAGATGACTCATGGTTCTCTGATTTCTTGGATCCACTTTATTTATCCAACTTATTTTCAATTATTTCTAGGCTCCACATTAATTTAATATTGAAGTCTTCCTATTGATCATTGGCTCTCTTAATCCTTTCGTTATCTTCTTGGTAAATTTGGACATATTTTTGTAAATTCTTAATGATTTTCATCAGGATCACTTGTTTATTTATTTCTTCTCCATGACCATTGGAGTTTGTTCCTTCAATTCCCAAATAGAAATCCATTTCTCTATATTCATTCTCCAAACTGTAAGAATCCGGTGACTCATCCATTTCTTTTCACTATGTAACAATTTGGTTCCATTTTGTCAATTGTTAACTCTACAAAATGTGCAGTCAACCGAATTTTGTCAGGCTATAATATTTTAATAAATTTCCAGAATAACATAAACCAATATGATCCAACCAAAAAAATACCAGATTCCATTTGTTGTGGGTCTTTGTCGATCAAGAACCCCTCAGGATTCTATCTCTAATCCCTACTCTGTTCTGCAACAATTTTTGGGCGCTAGACCTTTTTTCTTCATCCCTTAATTATCATGTGACCACGACTGTGACCAAGTGATAATAGTTGGGTGCTTATCTAGAGTATTGAAACTTTGGGGCTACAGAGCTTCATAGGTTTCCCTTTCTGCACATCACAAACATCATAGAACCTTGAATTGATGAACTTGCGAAGGATGGTAGATCTACAGTCCACATTCTCTATTAATATCTACGATGGATAGGATCTTCATGACTCCAATCTTTGGCAGTTTCCAAATCACATCACAACAAATCTCTCAGAGTGTCGAATTGGTGAAATTGTGAAGTAGGGTGGATCAACGATCCTCAACTTCCAAACATTCAATAGCTGATACTTACTATGAAACTCTAGGCTTCAGGATTTTTAGAATATCCATAATATCAATCCTTCCAAAGTGCCAAGTCTCTATACTGTTGCATCTGTTGCCAAGTGTCATTTCCCGATCAATGGTCAATATTACCTCTGTCCCTCTTGTCTTTGGGGCTTTGGAGCTTCTGGGTTTAGGGACTTCAAAGGACTTCACATCTACACACCCCAAAACTCCCAAACTACAAATCTCTAAATACTTCCACGTCGCCCCTGAGACGTCATCACGTTACGTTACTTCGACACTACAAAAATTCAGGGATTTCTTCGTGTCATTCCATCCTGAACCATTTCTTTTGAAGTGTCAAGTCTCCAAACCTTGGGATCTAATGCCACCCATCCCTTGTGACCATCAAAGGCCCCACTAGCCATGCTCAAGAAGCGTGACACGTGGAAGAATACTAGAAGCGGACACCTGGCCCAATATGATGGGTGATGCATGTCACGTTCTATCTAGAGTTTCTATCTTCCAAAGGTTCTTAACTCACTAAAACATGGCACACATCCCATGCGTCCACATCATCCCTAGTGACTTCAGCAAGCCATGTCAGTTTGGGACTTTGGGACTTTGGGCTTCAGATTATTTTATGCTTTCACACTACAATTCTCCTGAATGTCGAACTCCCTAACTTCTTTACTTTCCAAGTTCCACATGGTACAACTGTGTTGGAAGCCAATTCACATTTTTATACTGTCCTTATAAGCTTCCTACACCAGTGTTTTACAAACCTTGATTTTCTTCGCAATCCTTGAATAAAACGACACTATTATTTCGTGCCTTTGCACACTTACCTTGGTTCTCGTTTTCACGACTACAAGCATGAAAACTTGGTTTTCGAAGTCACATTAAAATCATCATTGGATTGTTGTGATCATTCTTTTCGATATGCCCATTGTGTTTCTAATTTGATTATGATTATACAATCAACAAGACTCCAAGATCCTTATTCATTTGGCATTCTTTAATTGTTAATTTGACTTGTTAAGGCTTGTGATTCAATCGTTGGTTTATTGATGGTTTGATTTCTCTAGTCTTTGATCGATTCCCTTGACACATTGGTTTCATGAAAATGATTGGTGTTGTGGTTATACCCTTGGTATAAATCATATCACACAACACATATTTCATATGATCGAACCCTTGGTATTGATTTCGATTCATTGTTTGGTTTTAAAGCTATGATAAAACTATTGCTCGCGAAAATGTTTGGTCGACTTACCATAGGTTTCATTGATTGTTTGAATGGCATGGGTTTTTAACATATGCATAGTTATTTGAAACGTTATATGCACCATTGATTTTACTGTGGAAATGATTGTTTTGCATGGGCCGAAATAGCTCCACGACCTTCGCACATTCTGTCATTAATGCTTTCCCCCTATCCCGGTTCACCTTTGCTAGTTTTCGGTTAAGCTTGTGAGCATTCTGCCCCTGCGTATACTCTGTTCAAAACCTGACCCATTCACCTCGCTCACCGTGTTCTCCTGTCTATGGCATGGTGCGCATAGAGCCAAATGGTAACCAAGATCTGTTACTATTCGATAATGCTCGAAAGGATTTAGAAAATAGTGGTTGGCTCGTGTTTATACAGAGGTTTGAGGGTTTCAACCTTTCAATTTCCCAACAATTCCCCCTCACCTTTGACAGGTGCAGGGCTAAAGTAGGTGACATATAGCTCGATATGAATGAATAAATCATAAGCTCTGCTACAGGATTATTGGCTACAGGCCAAAGGTGGTTTAAAAATTCCAAAGTCAACGAGGTGCTGTGGCCATTACTATTCGTATCAAGGAAGGTTGTTTCCTGTGATAAAGGTATGCCTATTTCTACCCTCAAAGCCAGGTGGCACAATCTTTTGGTAATCATGAAATTTTTTTTGACCTGTGAAGGTCGGTATGGATTGGTTTTTTTGTATCACCTCCGGTTATTGATGAATTTCATGGGCTATCCTTTGAACATGTCGCATTACTTCTTGCGTAGTCTTTACAAGATGTCTAATAGATTCAAGTGTGAGAAGGCTGATAGCAGCCTTTTTCATCACGGCTTAGTTAGACTTATTATTGTCCATCATTTGAGCCTTCATGGCGATAATTGGCAAGCCTTTCTATCTAGAAATGGCTTTGCTAATCCTGAGTCTATTCAAATCGATAAGGTTGTGGTTAATGAGACTTTGGATGGACCAGCTGTGCCATTTCATATCCTTCTACCCCCTTCCAAACCCTCGGATTTCCCTGACATTGACCTACCCGATACCCTAACCAATCCGTGCACAAAAGACAAGACTGA
Organism: Picea engelmannii; assembly: GCA_009831015.1. Lineage (NCBI taxonomy): Eukaryota > Viridiplantae > Streptophyta > Pinopsida > Pinales > Pinaceae > Picea > Picea engelmannii. The sequence goes on along the minus strand of ML785091.1, from coordinate 415,184 downwards.
GGCCGTCAAGAAGCCTATGAGTAAGAAAGTCAAGGGTAATCCTACTATCGACATCAGGGGTAAGAAAAATGCTCGATTGATATCGAGACTTGCCCAGAATAAACCTAACCCAAACGTCGACCAAAAGACCATACTTCTGAGAGAGGACTTGGACTCCGATATCGAGCATTTCCTAGCTGAAGAGTACCCCTATTCCCATGGCCTATGCTTCGAGAAACCCTATGACTATGTCTCTAATTTACCCCCTTGCCTCAAAAACTACCCTAACTACCCGAGAATCAAGCTGCATAATGAAACCCCTGGTGATTTAAACAAACCCTCGCCTGTGATATCAAATCCCGAGCAAACATCATGCATCCAATGCAATGTGTGGCTAGAGCGTTATTACACCAACGTTCCCTTGTTGCAATCAAAGATCAAATTGTTAGAGGACCAAGTTATAGTGCTATCAAAAGAAAGAGACAGGCTTCAAGCTAATGACAAGAAACAAAAAACCACCGGTTCGATTGTCTTCAGGAATGTTGAAGCAGTAACAACCTTCGTCAATTCCAAATTATCATGACCGAGTTGTTTTCTGATTGTCCAGGTATGAATTTCAATATGAATTTTTCTTTGTAAGTTTGCTTGAATTAACATAACGGATTCGGTTTTGCTTTCAAATTAGCTCTATTCATTTTAATATATTTGAAATGATTTTGTTATAGTTTGATCATCAAAAACAATTATGTTGTGGATCCTGTATAGTAGATTCATTTTACTAAACTCAAATGTAGCTATGATTTGGTTATGCAATTTTTCCATGCCCAACTTAGTATAAGAAATTGATTGGTTTTTGATTTAGTTTGGTTTGTTTTTGAATCAATTATGTTTGTCTGATTTTGGATAGTCGATTTCGTTTGATTTCGATTAGTTTTGTTTGCTCCTAATAGACTCAAAACAACCCTGTTGACTTCGATTTACCAGGAACGACTCTGTTTTGTATTGAATCAATATTCTCGTTTGGATTTTTATTACATTCGACCTGTGCAAAATATCTATTTACTAAAATCGGGGAGCTGTGTTGATTCATAACGATTGTGTCGACCCCAAACTATTTCGATTCATTCCTTTTGATTTGATTTGCAAATGATTGCTACGTGCCACGATTAGCATGATCATTTGTATATGTTTAATATAGTTCTATTAATTTGAAAAATGATCCTGTTGATTTCGTTTGGATTCAACAATGATTTTGTTGATGGCTGAAGCGACATAAACTATTGCATGCATGATTTGTTTAACCGGTTACAGTTTGTGTAGATTGGAATTGGTTCATGAAAATCATTTCATTACTATCGAATTATCTAATGCGATTCTATTTACCCCAAATTGGTGATAACAAATTGAACAGAGTGCATGCATCTCTGTTACCATTCGGTTGACCACGATTTAGTTTGTTTCAATTTGCATACAAGTTTCGATTTGAATGATTTGTTTCGTTTCTAATTAGCAATCAAATATTTGTTTAATAGTTTGAATATAATTCTTTAAAATTCGAAATGGTTTTGAAACGATTCTGTGTCCAAATTAGACCAGCTATAGAATCGCAAGATTTTGTAGCTAGTCTTAAAAATTAGATTTTTGATAATTTTATCAATAAAATATCCTCTAAACTTGTCTATTTTTGTCTTCTTTCAGGTGCATACGAATTACAATGATCAATTGGGCATGCTATGGCAGTTTAGGAGATACTTTCGATATGGTTTTGTTTTAGGTTGTTAGCTTGAGTCAGAAATAGAGACTTGGGGTATTATCCTCAGATTTTTGTAAACTATTTTGATAATTCCCACAGGGATGTTTTACCCTGTGGGAAGTCTTTAAATACTTGTCAATTTTTTGTAATGAACCATGATCACTGTGGAGAGAACCAGACTATGGATTTATGATTTAGACTGAGATGAAAGTTGATGTCTTGTAACAGCTTTTGCTTTCAATATATCAAACTTTTGTTTCAAGTTTTATGCATATCAATTTGCAATTAATTATCGACTACTTTAGCTATCATGATTCATTGCACGTTGATGTGATTTGATTTATATGTTGTCCATGTCTGATCTCTCTTATTTAAAAATACAGCAATTAGTCTGCTTCAGTTTAATGAATTTTAGGTTTACCTTTTTCGTTAAATGAATCACTTTGTACAAGTCTTTGCACACAGATTTATCTAGCTGCGACGATTTGTAAATTATAAGATTGTTGTAATTTTTTATGTCTTGTTTGTCCTGTTATTTATATTTCAAGAGCACAACAACTTTCTGTTTACAAGAATCTCGTGGAGAATCTTGTGCGGGTTTCCTCCCACCAAACAGCTAAATCGACCATCATACACAGGACAAACCTGAAGCGTTATTTCAGGTCAGTTTGCTATATGTTGTTTAATAGTTAATTTATTAGTGTTATTTAAGTAGTTTAGTTAGATATATATATAGTTTAGATTCTTAGTTAGAATTATCATTTTAGTTGCTTAGCTTAGATAGTTTTTCAGTTTATTTCTTTCTCATAAAATTATAAAAATCAAAAAACAATAGTTTTGCTGTCTTAGGACCGTTTACAAATGATTTTTGCAGGTTTTCATTTAAATCTATAATTTGTAAATATTGTACATTTGTGATTAAGATTTAATTCTGTTGATAGTTGAATGTTAAATTTCATAGAGTTATTATAGTATTAGATAGTAAATTGTATATATGAGTAGTTCAGATTTGTTTATTAGTTTGTTTTAATTGTTATTTTTATTTAGATTAGTTCATTTAGAGTAGTTTTCTTTTGTTTTTCTAGGACTTAGATTGGCTAACGGAGCCGCTAAACCCATCAGGGTGGGTTATCCCAAACGGCTTGGGTTATTTAGACAACCTCGGACGGGATCCACTCTTCCAGTTGGCGAGCGTTCAATTTTTCCCATCAACAAACTCTCAACAATTAAGGTGGTGGCATGTGGCATGCCTAGGAAGGGTCCACATCACCACTAGCAACGTCATCATGCCATGCCACTTCTATTCATCGACTTCAGGAATTTGGGATTTGATACTTTTTACACTAGCACACTTCAATTCTCATGAACTCCAAACTCTCGAACAAGATGATCTTCTGACATGCGTCCCCTTTGATGGATGGTCCATATAAAATCTAGACCTCAGGTCTTCGGGATTTTTCACCTTAGCATACCTTGTTTCTCCAAATGTTGAACTCTTGAATACATTGATATGTCAACACGTGCCCCTTTTTGATGAATGGTTCGGATTAAATCCACACTTTAGGAGTTTTCACACTAGCATACTTTGTTTCTCCCGAATGTCGAGCTTCCAAATACGTTGATCTTCTGACACGTGCCTCTTTTTGATGAACAATCCATATTAACTCTGGACTTTAGGACTTTAGGATTCGAGAGTTTTCACTCTAGCACACTCCATTTTTCCTGAAGTGATGAACTCCCGAACTGTTGTGAGATCTACGACTCACAATCACTTGTGCGCAGATCTGATGACTGAGATTTGTTTTTCATCGTTTTTCCTTACCTTATGTTAGGGTCCTATAAATTATAGGAAGTCTGATTATTCAGTTTCTATCTATTATTTCTCTCATGAAAAAAAATCCTGGCTTTCCTGGTTTCCTCAGATAGTTTGGCCTCTCCCGCCATCCGTTTTACCCAATTCTTCATTCACTTCTGTGCCACTCACTCCCCTGTCCATTCATTTTTTTGGTCACATATCATCCACCATTCTTTCCATTACACCATCCACTTCATCATTACCCCCACTAATTTCATCCCTGCATGAAATTATGTTAGGTAACTAGGGTTAAATTAACAAAAATAACTAGTTTAATAAGTCATTAGATAACCTAGGATAATTAATAATAAAGATTAATTAGTAGGTTTGTAGGCTAGTAATTATATTAGTTTAGTAATTATAGTGTTAATAATTAGTAATTAGGTTAGTAATTGGGTTAGGCTAATAATTAATTTTAGATAAATAATTAATAAATAATAAATAAACAAAAACATTATAAAAATTTTAATAATTAAAAAAACATTTCAAAAACAAATTATAATAATGCAATAAAAATTATAAAATAAAAATCAAATAAAATTAACAAAAATAAAAACATTAAACAAAATACATATAAAACAAAGAAAACATATAAAAACAATAAAAAGCGAAACATTAAAAATAAAACGTAAAACAAAATAAAAATTAAAATGAAAACACGTAAAAAACAAAAACAAATAATTAAAAATAAATAAATAAATAAATAAACAAAACATTAAAAATAAAAACAAAATAAACTATTCCCCTCCCGTACTTCACACATCCCAAAAAATTAATCAACGCCCATAATCTTTTCCGGACCCCCCC
>ML785091.1:363241-379987 GCA_009831015.1 Picea engelmannii | reverse complement strand
TCCATCCAACACCATATCCAACGATACATCGTGTCAATCAGTCGTTTTACACCAAGGTTAAATTTGATCAATGCCAAAACATGGTTTAAAACTATTGATCGCTCCATGAAATATCAACTCATAAAACAATATGTCCAAGCATCATTTCAAAAAAAATTAATCAACGTGCCCTCAAACCATTATTATTCTTCAAATTGACCTTATAATCTTACCAATGCATTCGTTTGCACAATGAAATATTTGCATTCCAAAGTTTCTAAAGCATTGCAATCGAGAATTTATCATGATATCAATGAGTCAAGAACCTATAACAATAATAATAAAAGCATATGAGATCAAAGCCATGATAAGCTTGATAAGATCAACATAAAACCAATAAATCTTGATGCTCACAAGCTTAGTAATCAAAAGATTCAAATGCGCAATGAAGGTAAGAATGGGCTTAAAGACATAATTTTGAAAAACCTTTTGCAGTCATGCGATAAACCAATGGTCGAGTGTCCTTAGGAGAAATCAATAAAAGACGACTACTGTCTAAACGATGAAAAAGGTATTTTCACACTTTCAGTTGTGAAAATCAAATCAAAATCAAATTGCAATTGTCGCAAAAATGAAACAAATGTCTAGAAGCACAATGCGACGATGATTTGTCATTAGCGAGACAAGAGGTGTAGGCAGCGTTTTTTAAGAGCAATTAAAAAAATGATTTGGCTGCCAACAAGTTGGAAGATTTCCCATGTTTCAAAGGCCTCGACCTTTGATTTCTCTATGAGTCCAATGAATTTGGGTCTCGTCTACGTTCTGAAAATTCCATTGCTCCTGAGATTTCATCAATAAAACTTGACCTTTGACCTGGCACATTCCTTGCGCTCTGTGTGCAGTTTTGTGTTACCTCTCCTGAGCTTTTTGAACTTTCTCAGTATCTAAGGGACTCGTCCCTTATGCATCTTCCTTAGAATGATTTTTGTGTTCCGCCTGGCACACTCTGCACTCAACCTCTTGATCCTTGGGAACTTTCAACAAGTTCACTCTGTGCTCAACCTCTGAAATATTTGTTTCATTAACCACTACCATGGCCCATCTAGGCTCAATGTCGAAAAATGGGCTATGAACTTCAATTTTTTCCATTTCGACAACAATTCCTTTATGAAACCTTTTCTTCAACTTCCACCTTCCTGGGTCATCCAGGATTGTGTGTTGAAACCATGGCTCTGATACCAATTTGTGATGCCCCCCAGCCACCGAAAGGCTAGGAAACGTCACAGAGTAAACATACTTTTCTCTCTGATACCATTTTGTGACATCCCTGGCCACCCAGGTCGGGCCATGCTACTCCAGAAAACTATCATGCTCGAATATACATAATATATATATCTAATGCAATTTTTAACTAGAAATAAACATTTTGTTCATACATAGATTAATGCAGAAGTGACAATAACACACACAAATTAACATATGATTTGCATTCTTCTAACACAAAGCATAATGCATAAATAATAGTAAAAGTATACATGCAGTAATCACAGACAAAACCCATAAATATAACAACATATATAAATACACAACATGTAAGCAAACTTGGAAATGATACTTATATCTTAATTGAATTACACCAACTGCGTGTAGACCTTCCACTAACCTCCCAGCCTTAGACCACACTACTCATCAATCTTAGTAGTGGGTCACCCCCAAGTGGGGACTAAACTCCACCGGCAAGGGATTCCTAGGCTAGGCAGGGACAACAGGAAGTTGCACAGTACACCAGGAAGGATTTCCTCCAAGGAGCCACTTATTCCCATAGCTCACAGAATCTCATTCCCCACATGCATGTTCCACCCCAGGAGTGTACACCTTCACTGTCACATAGTCCATCGACTGCTACACCTCCCTTTCTAGGGCTTCAACAACAGGATGGATAAGGAATTCTCAGAGTTCTGTAGATGCTATTGGACTTCCTCTAGGAGTGCTCACTTCCTCAACACACTCTCTATCACCTGGAGAGAGTTTCTCACAAGCCTAACAACTTTCTTCTTCACTCTCGCTCCTCAACACATGAGAATGGTTATGGAAGAAACATAAACTGGACATGTGGAAACGATACTGAAAGAACAACCCGCAGGTGTAGTTACAACGAGGATATCAAATTCGTCTTGTAATAGAGGTTTAGGTGGTTGAGGAATTCAACAATGGAGGACAAAATGACTAAGTGCGTGCTTGCTTAGTGTCTGTGTGAATGCAGAAAAACCATCGCCAACCAAGAGAGAATGGCGAGTATCATCAGAATTGTGATAATCGTGAGGATGGCCAGCATGGTAAGAACGTCCTCACAATGAGAATGGTGAGAATCCCCGCCCCCCCCAAATATGCATGGTTTTTGGATGAAACGTGGCTCCCTCCAGGAGCACGTTCCCCCACTTGGAACTCGTTCCTCTCCCTAAAGGAACTTAGGATAAATTAATATCCTCCTTACATCTTCTTAGAATAATAATATATTATTCTATTAGCTCCTAAGCTTAGCCCTTATTTCCTAGACTCATAGCCCCATCCCTTTCCCTATCCAGTGGATCTTAGTCCCCCATAACTCTTTCTTTGTGGTCGGTCTACATGCAATGATGTATTTTTATTAATAATATGCAAAATTACATATACAAAATCAGGCCCACTGGCCTTAGCATCTAGGCTCTTTTTCCTAATAAACACATAAATCTACCAACTTATAATTACTTGGATCACCAGCCTACAAAACATCATTACATTCATAATTACAAATGAGGTTCGACCTTGGGGTATTACAACATCAAAGGCTACCAAGATGAAATCTAACAATTGGAGGGTATGTCCTCATCCCTCACATTCACGAGATTGTTTTTCTAGCAATCAAGTAGGTTTTCCCTAAATCGTGAACTTAAAGCCTCATTTTTCATATTTTTAAAAGTAGGAACAAAAAATAAACCTCTAATTATAGGACCATTATGATTAGCCCTCTTTTATTCAAGCTATATAGAATTATTTTGGAAAACAAGATCAACATATGGCTAGAAAGGAAAAGAAAAAGGGATAAATGTCAAGCTAGATTTATAATTTATAATCCAACTATGGACCACCTTATTACACTTAGCATCATTGTGAAGGAGTGTTTTAGTAAAAAAACCAATCTCCCATGTTGCTTTGTTGTCTTTATAAAAGTGTTTGACATAGTGCCTAAAAGTAAACTTTGGAATAGGTTATAAGACTTAAAAGTTCCTTTTGAGTTGAAGATTGTGGCGATAAGGTTCTATGTGAATGTTATTACTTAGTTTATAAACACTAAAGGCTGGTTGGAATATATATATATTGTAATATTGGAGTTAATTTAGTTTCACCCTTGTCCCCTACCCTTTTTTGCATATAAAACAACAAGTTAGAGGGTTTTTTGGAAGAAGTAGGGTGTGTTGACATGACCTTAGCTGGAATAGTCAACATCCTTCTTCTTTATGTTGATGATTATCTTCTTATGGTGAGGTGTCCCTATCATATCAACAAGAAACTAATAATTACCAAGGATTTCTACTCTAGTATGGGTATGACTATTACGACTAACAAAAAATGATTATGATAATCAAATTCAAAAGGATCACTTACAATAAATTCATATATGAAAACAACAACTTGGAGGAAGTGACCTCATAAAAATATACTGGAATCAATCTGTATCACAAGCTTAACTAGAACTATAACATTGATAAAAGGATAAATGGAGGGTGGAAATCTTATTTTGGCATTGAGAACAATTGCAAATTAGCACACCTTTGGATATGGGATTAAAATAAACTCCTTTATGAGAATCTTGTGAATCATTTTATCATATATGGTTGTGAGGATTATGGATGAAACATATCCAGATAATTGTGGGGAAATGCCAATCAAATCTAGAATTATTTTACAACTTGTCATATTAAAATTAAATGCAATACACCCTGCTCTATTGATCCGAAAAGATCTTTTAAACGACAATGGTTGAGTTTTAAGGATGTGTTAATTAACCATTTAGGAAATGAAAGAAAGATGAAGAATTATAAAGAAAACATGACAACCATAAATCAATTTATAGATATTAAATAAAGCATGAGGATCAACAAACCATAGACACCAATGTGATAACAGGGTTCGACAATATCGCCTACATCTCCGGGCCATTGTCTTAGTAGGTGAGGCTTTCTTATTTCTGTTAGAAGCTTTAAAAGTACATCAAAATAGTGCAAAAAGGGTTACAAACTAATGTTTTCTTGTTCTACCAGATCTCTAGAACCCAACAAAACAGACGACACTGAAATCAGATGAACAAAGATCCCAGAAATGGCTCGTAAAGGTCTCCTTCTCAATGGCTTCCTTGCATAAAAAATGACTTTGTCTTGGAAAATATTTATCATAAATCTGCTCTAAACCTCCTTTATTGGCTTCAAAAATCCGTGGTTTATATAGATATGAAGTTGGTAAACATCTCCCAACTTCTCCCCAAGATCTGGCCTCAAAAGGGTCCAATATCCCCCAAAAATGACCAAAATCTCTCAATTCTGCTAAATAAATCATTACAAATATTTATATTAAAGTTAAAAACCCACTAAATGCAAATATTCTGGGTGCAACCCCCAAAATCCACTCTCCTGGGAATATGAGCGCCCACCATGTGGCCAGGCACTCAACTGCTAGTGCATTGGGCCCCTCCAAACCCGTCTCCTAGTTACATGTATCGACCATATGGCCGTCGGGCTAGGCTCCATGTTCTCTAACATATATAACTCACAGTATTATCCCTTGGTCTACTGCCTTGGTCAGTGGGCTAGCCCAATCGACCGGGCGCTAACCATATATACCCACGTTAATAAATATGGGGAGCGGTTGTATGTTGTCCGGGTCACATGATTGTGCTAGGAGTTGGGGCTTATTACCATAATTACGCACAATATGTATATCAAGGTCTCGTGGTAAGGACAGGGGAGGGATGGGGCCTAGCCCCAACCCTATTCTCCACCAACCATAACTCTATCCAAACTTAAATATATATTTCGATGTATATGGTTAAGAAATAAAATGCAGGCGGGTTGGCTAGCCCTACCCTGCCAAGTCGTTAGCCTAGAAAAAGGTCACAGATTCAGACCCAAACTCCATAAATTTTTCCAAAACTCATCAACCAATAGAGGGGTACCACGTGGCAGCCCAGGACTGGGCCATGTGGCACCATACCATTCGTCCAACAAATGGCAAGTGTCAATCGCCCATTAGTCCAACTGTCCACATCTTCCACATGTCTGTTCCAACTATACCCTGCCACATGTTGTATGGTCATGCCATGTGTCACCCTTACAGTGGTGACACATGCCACTCCCTGATTGGTCCACTTGTCACATCAACTTCCTAGTCAACCTTTGTCCACATCAGGGCCATGTACCCTACCATGCTAGTGCCACGTACCCTGCCACATCAATTGTGCAGCTGTACAGACTATACATTCAACTTCCACATGGAAATGTACAGTCTGTATGGAATGTACGGTCCGCTTCCATGTGGCACTATATGGACTATACGGACTATACAATCAACATTTTTTTGTCTGTTTGTCCAAATGAACAGATCACAATATCTGGAGAATACAACATCTGTTTGATCCCATTTAATTTGCATTGTGTTTGTAATGTCGAGGCCTATGCACAAGTTTGTTTTGAAGCCATTCTGAGAAATTTTAATTTTAGGCCTTTCTGGACCCAATTTGGTCCCGAGATCTAATTATGGATCACACCTCCCCACTAAAGATCTTTTGGTCCCCAAAAAGGTTACTGGCCAGTCATCAAGTGCGAGATAGGCCACCTGACTTGTTCCATGTCTTTGAACTCTGTCCTATGCACCTGTCTTATCAATATCAACTATAAAACAATCATGATAACTAATAGCATATTTTTGGCCAGTTGTGCCCTGTCACATATTACTAAAGCCACTATCATCCATGTTGACAACATTACTAATGATGGCATAAAAAATATGACTGCAAATGAACTAATATGTTTATAATACTTTCACAACATTAGCTTATCTTGAAGCAAACTGTGATTGATTTTCCACTCTACAATCATATATTGTTCTTGCTTAAGATCAATTACTTGATTTGAAACAATTATAGGTGTATTTCTTTCTTGAGCTGCCTTTATTAATTGTTCCATAGTTTGAAGAGATTTATTTGCCTTTAAATGATGAGCATGAACAACATATTCTTGACCTACTTTGGATAAGTGATATTGATTATTTTCCCTGTAGAAGAGTGCTTTATGATCATACAAGTAAGGAATGCGAAAGACCATTCCATAGTCACTTAGTGGCAACACATCACATGTTACCTCATCCAAAAACATAGATGAAATTGAAAATTTTAATGTGCATTGCTTTGTTATGTGCCATTGATGATTGTTGCTTATCCATTTAAGTGTGTAAGTCTTATGATGCTTCTATGTGTTTAGTCCCAATGGTTTAACCAATTCCTATGAAATTAATTTAGATTGAGATCCACTATCTATCAATGTGTCGATATTAGTATGCCTCATGATGACCCTTATGTGAAAAAAATTCCTTCTATAATCAATTCCTTCACCAATTTTACTTGTCATACCAACCAATGAGACTTTAGATTCATCACCTGAATCCGATCACAAGTCTGTTGGTCATGTTGTTGTTGCAACTATTTGCCTCCCTTTTCTTTCCTTGAACCACTTCAGTCTCTTCTTAGGATGCAATTTCGAACAACAATCCTCATCATGCCCTTCTTTCTTGTAGTGCTTTAAAGAGGGATTCTCTTCCTTTCTTGCCACTGAATTTTCATTCTTTCCATTCCACTTTCTTTTGTCCTCTTTCCTTGAAGATGATTCCCCTGATACACCAACAATTGTTTTCCCTGCTTCAATGTATGTCGCTTGAACATAAACCTCATCAAGAGTAGTTGGTCCAAACATGAATATAGTATTTCAAATATGTGCAGGTAAACCTCTTATATACTTCATAAGAGTTTCTTGGGTATGTAAAGGAATGTCTAACATCGATGGCATTTTATGAAAGCCATCTGTGTATTCTTGCATTGTTTGTCCTTTTTTTAGTTTAAGATCTTCCCATTCAATTAAAGATTTATATTTATAACCCAAATGATAAAGTTGCTTAAGTGCGGAAATAAAAACTTTCCATGATGGAAATACATTACCCACTTGTTGTGTGCCATTTTGCAACTTGCTTTTCCACCAGATGAGTGTTGTGCCTGCAAGTCTAACCGATGCCAACTTGATTTGAGTGGCCTCATCCTTGATATGTTGCACACTGTAATAAACCTCCATATGTAAGACCCAATTATCAAGTCTCTCTGCATTAACTTCACCAACATACATGGGTAATTCGAATTTAACATCAATTTTTAGTAAAGGCATTTCATTCTTATGTTTATGGACATGTTTCTTTACAGTTCTTTTAGAGCTTGAACTTGAAGAGGAAGGAGAATAAGGAGGTGAAGATGGAGGTGAAGGAGGAATTTGAGGAGGATCCTCTCCTTCTTCACTTTTACCTTTTGAAGATTGACCCAGATTTGATCTCTTCCATTCCAAGTAATCCTCATACAAAACCTTCATCATCTCCTCCATGGCGAAGAAAGTTTTTCGAAACTCTTTCTCATACTAAGAAAGTCCCTCTTCCAATGCCATCTTATCTCTTTGAGAATTTCTCTTTATTAATCAAATCAATGGATTTTATTCAACAATCTCGCCTTCACCATAATGTAGCTTTTCCCTAGTTAACATGCAAACTCAAATCCAAATGTCAACTAGCTCTGATACTACTTGATCTGAAAAGATATTTAAACAACAATGGTTGAGTTTTAAGCATGTGTTAATTAACCATTTAGGAACTGAATGAAAGAGAAAGAAGTATAAATAAAACATGGAATCCATAAACAAATTTACAAATCTGAAATAAAGCATGAGGATTAGAAAGCCATAAACACCAATGTGATATCAGAATCCAGAAATATCGCCTACGTCTCCAGACCTTTGTCTCAGTGGGTGAGGCTTTCTTATTTATTTCAAAGCTTTAAACATACATCATAGCAGTGCCAAAAAGGTTACAAATTGATATGGTCTTTTTCTACCAGGTCTCTAGAACCCAACAAAATAGACGACACTAAAATTGGATGAATGAAGCTGCCAGAAATGGCCCTCAAAGGTCTCCTCCTCAATGGCTTCCCTGCATAAAAAATGACTTTGGCTTGGAAAATCTTCAACATAAACCTTCTTTGAACCTCCTTTCTTGGCTTCAAGAAGCCCTAGTTTATATAGACCTGAATCTGGTAACCATCTCCCAACTTCTCCCCAAGATCTGGCCTAAAAAAGGTCCCAATATCCGCCAAAAATGATCAAAATATCTCAATTTTGTTGAATAAATCATTACAAATCTTTATATTAAATTTAAAAACCCACTAAATGCAAATATTCTAGGTGCATCCCCCAAAATCCACGCTCTTGGGCATATGGGCGCCCACCATGTGGCCAGGTGCTCAACTGTTGATGCGCTAGCCCCCTCCAAACCTGGTTCCTAGTTACATGCATCGACCATATGGCCCTCGGGCTAGGATCCATGCACTCAAACAGATATAGCTCATAGTCTTAGCCCCTAGTCTAGCGCCTTGGTCAGCAGGCTAGCCTGATCGACCGGGCGCTAACCAGATATACAATGTTATTAATATGGAGAGTAGTCATATGATGTTTGGGTCACATGATTGTGCTAGGAGCTAGGGCTCATTACCATAACTTCATGCAATATGTATATTAGGGTCTTGTGGTAAGGGTCACATCGAGATTCCGTCAGTAGGGGGCCTGGGGCCTAGCCCAACTATATTCTTCGCCAACCATAACTCTAGACAAAATTAAATATATATTTTGACATATATGGTTAAGAAATAAAATGCAGGTGGGTTGGCTAGCCTGACCCTACCAATTCGTCAGCCCAGACAAAGGTCGCAGGTTCAAACCCCATAAAATCCATAAATTTTTCCAAAACTCATCAACCAATAGAGGGGTGCCATGTGGCACCACACCATTCCTCTGACAAATGTCAAGTGTCAATCGCCCATTGGTCCAGTTGTCCACATCTGCGACGTGTCTACTCCAACTATACCCCGCCATGTGTCTTCTCCAACTATACTCTACCACATGTTGTACGGTTGTGCCACGTGTCACCCTTATAGTGGTGAAATGTGTCACTCCCTAATTAGTCCACATGTTGCTGCCCAGTCAGTCTCTATCCACATCATTGCCATGTTAGTGCCACCTACCCTACCATGCCAGTTGTACGACTATACGACCTGTACAATCAGCTTCCATGTGGCACTGTACGAACTATATGGACTATACAATCATCTTTTTTTTCCTATTTGTCCAAATGAATAGATCGTGATATCTGAAGAATACGACGTCTATTCTAAGAAATTTTATTTTTAGGCCTTCCTGGACCCAATTTGGTACCAAGATCCAATTCTGGATCACCTATCCTCCTCATAGAAGTGATCCTTCCTGCATTGAGAGCATGGCTATGACTAGGTATCTAATGTACAAGGATAAGATAAACAACATGGAAGAGCATAGGATTCCTCATATTTCCTCAAACTCTAATCAAAACCACCTAGAACTTAAGCAAGGTAGGCATAAAGATGTCAAGTCTTGGCTAAATCATTGGGGAATCAAGAAAAATGTCATTCCATGGAATATCGATAATATTTAAAATACTACTACATCTAAATTTAAGGAGAAATTGTGGTGTGATAAAAAAATAGAGGATAAGATAAAATTACGATATTGCAAGGATGTGATTAAATCTAATATAGAAGATCAATATTATGTCTTTATTTTAACTAGTGTAAAGAAGAATATGATCATGGCTAAAATAAGAATGAACTTTCACAAGCTCCATAGTGAAACAAGACATTGGAAAATCCTAAAATGTTATGGGTGGAAAGTATTTGTAGTCTTTGTGACACTAAGAGGGTTGAAGATGAAAAACAATTTCCCTATCCTGGTATGCTGAGAGTAAATCTCAATTTAAAAAAAAATAAATTGCAATATCAACCTTATAAACCTTTTAAATCATGAAAACTATGACACTTTAGGAATACTTTTCTTCAATATTTTCAAATATAAAAATATAATTTTAAAGCAAACCAAGCAATTTCTTACATTTTTTTATTAATATCCAATAAACCAAACATAATCTCTATATATGTTAATAACCATCATCATCCTTATATATATATATATATATATATATATATATATATATATATAAACCATCACATCATAATTATATATTTATATATAATTTTTACCCACTATCATCATTATAATTTTATATTATTTATAAAAGCAATTCTATTGGTTTAATGATCATAATAATTGGAATATATATTTTATAATGATTAAATATTTAATTTATAAAAATAAGATAACTAACATAAAGGACAAAGACTTTTGTTATAATTTTTAATTTTAATAAAAGTTGAATACAAATTTAATTTTTTAGATATATTATTGGAAGATTAAAAGAGAGTTCATAAAATATTGATATTATTAAAATTATTAAATTCAACAATAATTTTAGGATTAGCTCAAGTGATGATGGAAAATTTTCTTTAATATTCTTATAAAAAAAAAATCAAATAATGTTTTATTAATTTTATTAATTAAAAAAATAACAAAGTGAGAATAATGAATGGGAGTCTTTTTCTTCAAAATATATTGTTTCTATTATCCTTTAAGTATTATAATTTGTTAATGTACAAAATAACAAAGTGATAATAATGAATGGCACTGTTTCTCTTCATGTTTAATAACAAATACTTTTTTAACCTATAACGATAAAAACAAAATATATTGCTCATTTAGGTTTCTGTGGTGAGATATTTGTTCAGAAATTGCAGGAGGAATCACACTGCTAATGATAGCTTGTCGTCGACGTTTTGGATCCACAACAGGATCCATCATCAGGACAGAAAAAGCCTGAGGAAAAATAAGAGAGGAGCCTTAATTAAATAGTGAAAAGTGAACCCTAGGTTTGGGGAGGTTTCTCAAATTAGGTATTTAATTAATGAAACAAAATGATAACCCGACGATGTTTAATTAAATTATACGTTAAGGATAGGCTAAATTTTAGGGTTTACCCTATTATTAAAATTAATCTAATATTAATTTTGTGTCACTGATAAAATCACAAAAATCCTAAACAAGAAAGAGATTAAGACCTCATTCAGACCGCTTAACACCATCAAGCAGAAAATGAGATCTGTCAAGGACAAGCTTGACCAACACAATTTCAAAGGAGTTTACAAGATAGATTGCTCTTGTGGCAAATGCTATATTGGAGAAACAGGCCGCTCTTTCAACACCAGGATTAAAGAGCAGGCAATCGAAATCATCAAAAATCCTGATAACCTAAATAGAGACAACGGCCTAGAGATTAGCGAAAGCTGGATCCCGCTGTTTTTCCCCCTTGACATACTTTAATTACTTTTTAAGCTAACCAACCTAATACTAATTAAAAGCTTTACCTTTTGTTTCCAACTTAATTTAACCTAAAATTAAACTTCCTCTAAACTAGGGTATCACTTAGCCRACTCCTAATAGAACAGTAATAATATTTTTGCTACCCCCTCAACCTTAATCTAACCGATCAATAACTTAATATTAATAWTTTTAGCSTATATCTAACATAATATTAATAACATTAACCTAAATTTAGCYCCCCCMCCTTTTTTAACCCYAAAYTGCTAGTGTGCCACCTMGCTAAGTCAACCTTAATTTAAYCTWTATTTAGCATTAAWTTTAGCCCTTATTTATCATAAAATTTAATATTAATAACTTAACCTATTTTTAGCCTATTTTTAACCCTAGATTGCTAGTAACGCTTAGTTATTTTAATATTAACAATATTAAACCTAGGACTTAATATTAATCTAACCTATAAATAACTTAATATTAATATATTTAACATAGAAATTTAATATTAATAGTGTGCCACCTCGCTAAGTCAACCTTAATTTAACCTATATTTAGCATTAAATTAATATTAACACCATTTATCATAAAAATTTAATATTAATAACTTAACCTATTTTTAGCCTATTTTTAACCCTAGACTGCTCAAACCTAGGACTTCACGCAAGCTGACCACTAATTTAAAAATAATAACATTAATACTACCAAACTAGATTAACCTTAATTTAACCTTTATTAACACAAAATTAATATTAGATTAATTTTAATAACAGGGTAAACCCTAAAATTTAGCCTATCCTTAACGTATAATTTAATTAGACACCGTCGGGTTATCATTTTGTTTCATTAATTAAATACCTAATTTGAGAAACCTCCCCAAACCTAGGGTTCACTTTTCACTATTTAATTAAGGCTCCTCTCTTATTTTTCCTCAGGATTTTTCTGTCCTGATGATGGATCCTGTTGTGGATCCGAAACGTCGACAACAAGCTATCATTAGCACTGTGGTTCCTCTGGCAATTTCTGAACAAAATATATTATTTTTATTATCCTTTAAATATTATAATAAAATATTTGTTGTAATAAAGAGGTTAATTCTTTAATTAAATGATTATAATATTTCTATTATTCTTTAAATATTATAATAAAATTGTGTTGTAATAAAGAGGCCAATTCTCTAATTAAATGATTAGTGTTGATATTTTGTAAAAACATATATTTTTACAAATATATATTTATATTTAAGTTGATTTAACAAAGGTAAATAAATAAAATAATGTTGTAACCTTTCAAATTATTATATAAATTTGTAAAATTATTTTTATAAGTTATTTATATTATCATTATTATTATCGAGCAATTTTTCATATCTTTAATAAAATTGATAAGGAATTAGTTGATTAGTTTTAATATTGTGTTTTTATAAAAATATTGGAAAGCGGTTTTTTTTTTATGTTTTTAATATACACAAATAAATAAGTTATGAATATCAATAGTGTTACAAATATTAGCAAATTGTTACTTTACTAAATACTATATTAACAAAGTTAAAAGTGTACTATTATTTAGAGTGAGGAGTAAATACTTCGGGAGGCTAGGGGACAAGTGCAAATAAAAGGAAACCAAGTCTCATTCTAGCCTATTGTTTCCAAAGAGAAGATATCACTTTGTCAAAGAGAAAATAATAGTTTTCCACATATTATCAAAGAAAAACAGTATTCTATGACATAGAGAACTAAAATTCTATCCAATCTATGAGCATAATAGTAAATATTTGCAACCAAAAAAAAACATAAAGGCCGACTTGAGTCAATTTGTAGGATAGGAATGACTCTCTATCTTATCCCCACCCAATTGAACCTCATCCTCTTCATCCATAGTCGGGTTCTAAGAAGGTTGGAAGTTTTTATCTATTGTAATTAGGAAGTCATGAGTTCCAGTTGAGGCCAGGCCATCGATAGAGGGATTGCTTGAACCCTATTCATTGGACACTTTTGAAACCTTAAAATTAATCCCATAAATCGAGTGACACGTAAGTTTGAATTTTCCTTGGAAAATTTCAATGGTATGTAGAAACTTTATCTGCTCAGCTATGCATTTCTCCAGTGTTTGATCCACCATTATTTAACATGCCAGTAGAGTTCCATTTTCATAAAGACTTGGTCTCTTGAGTGTGTGAGTAAAGAGGTTCATTTAACCTTCCACTGACTTCCTCCTAGATTTACTCATATGGGGTCTTATTTTTATTGAGATTCACCATATCCTCCACTTAGTCGAGCTTCTACTAGGCTTCCTCAGAGAAATTCTCCATGAATCTATTCTAAACCTCCCAGGATTTTATTTATGCCCTGGTGAAAGCATGCAAACTAAAGGAAAAATCTTCATTTGCCACACCCTTCCCTTTGTCCTCCCTTTCCTTGTCTCCTATACTCCCTCCCTTATCCATCTATGAACTGGAACAGGCTTGATTTTATGGAATTCAAGAGTTGCATCACGACCCACTGCCTTTGTCCTTCATATTACTTCCTTCCATTGAGCTTCTTCCACAGATCCTCGTCACTAGACCCTCACCCCCTTCCACTTGAAATAACTAGGTGTAGTGCACCCAACTGTCCTCTAAGGAGATAAGATCCTAACCCAAGACAATTTTTATGAGCTCTTGAATCCAAACATAGTTAACACTTCCCTTACTGAACTGAATTCCAAAAAAATGAGGGACTTCTATCAACAAAGATTTAAGTTGACGATGCCTGCAGTTTCTCTATCGCTTATCCTATTTGGGCTACATAATGTCCCCTTCATGTTCCTCCTAAATATTACCCATTGATCCAAGTGGATATTGGTGGCCACCCACCTATTCCACGGGCTCGAAAAACAGTTTTCCATCTTGGCAGTTTTTCGGGTTCCAAACTTTTGGGGTCGTTTTGAGTCCCTAAACGACATTTTTTGGGGATTTGGGGCCCAGGTGACTACCAAAGGTACTAATCTAGGCTAGTTGAAATCTGTTCTTCGAAAATTGTTCTTCTCAATTATACCTTTCCAATGGTGTATCGGGCACCCCAAATGGAGATTGTATGCAAAAGTTATGTTGTTGGGAAGTTGACGTATCAATTATCCACAGCGGGGTGCGAAAACTTTTTTTATTTTCATCTTCTGGGGTTAGGGTTTTGGATTTTAATTATGTTAAAAAGGCCTTTGGAGCCTCATTGTAATAATCATCTTATTGCAAATGAGAATATCCATCACATCTCTTCTCGGAGATAAAGCTGCCACCATTCTAACGAGTCTTTCACTCTGTATTTTTACAGTCTTTGTACATTTTCGCTCATTAATTGAAAATTGTGTATTATTGTATCTCTGTGTTTATGGTTTCATCTCTGATATGTTTCTATTATATTATTGGATATCGAATATATCTCTGTACATTTATTTATTATATCTCCGCTCTCATTTCGTGCCGAAAATAATCCGGATCACCCATACCTTATTTGACCATGATAGCCAGAGAATCGACTTCCCTGGCCATGATAGCTAGAGAATTTCCTTCCCTTTCCATGATACTCTCATACTCCTTGAGTTTTTCCTCATTTACCTTCACACTATGGAACATAATGATGGGAAATGCTTCCCTGTACCTCCAAATTCCCAGGAAACTTTGACTCTTCATTTCAAATATTATGGGTATGGGAATGGTGATCTCCCCCCTCCTTCCAGGACCTTCTATGTCACCTATATCCATTCTCCACATGCCATATACCCTGATTGAGGTCACTTTGAGTTGGGTGGTGGTCGCGTCTATCACCTGTAGGCTCTAAATCCTATCAATTAACATCGCATCCAAGGATTATATATATATATATATATTTAATTTTCTAGCATGTCTATGACCTGTGGGACTAATCTATGGTCTAAAAAACCACAACCCAAGGGCATCTAAGAAATCAAAATCACCTGGGGATCACACCCATCCTAGGAAACACAAACCCTTAACATGGCTGGATTTTTTTTAGTGTCCCCTCCCTACTACTATGTGTTTTGAGTCTTGTCCACCTTACAAAACGAAACCCTTGAAATATAATCGCGCTAGCGGGAATTGATAGAAACAATTGAAGGACATGGGTGTGAGTTTTGATCCACTTATGTTTGCATGGGTTACGATATCATTTAATATAATATCTCTGGGTGCATTCACACATTCGACCACTGCCTCAAGGTGTCCCTATGGATCCAGGTTAAGCAACCTTCATTAGAATTGAACGTTTCCCAATAGTAAAAAAATCCTCGTTTTCCACCATTGAATCCAACCCCTTTGGGTCCCCATTTAAGGATTATCAAATTGATACTTAATATAGATATGGCAAAGAAATTTAATTTAAAAGAATATTTTCATCCTCAATTTGCTTAACATGAAAAAAGATATATAATATTTATTATTAAATGTTGTAGCTCTTATTGAATTCTTAATTCCACTATAAAACTTTTTAACAATTAATTATTATTTTAATAATATTATTTTTTTAAATCAATTGTAAAAATTTAGAATACATTAAATCGTTTTTTAATTCGAAATAAACAATCTCTTTATAATATGTGAACTTTCTCTTATTTATTATAAAAATTAATTAGTAAAATATTAAATTATTTATTTATGATACTTTGTTATACAATCAATTTAAATAATTATTTAAAACATTAAATTGGTGAAACATAAACCTCATAACTCTTAATTTCCAAAAAACAAAAACATCATCTAGATTATTGTAATGGTAAGGCTTCTCGGGACACCCATCGAGCGTGTGCTCTCCTTGAGAAGATTCAACAACATATTAGACAAAGAGCATAAGGAGGAAACCATCGATTGGGAAAACAAATATGTTTGGGTGTGGGAAGGATAAACTTGGGACATGATGATGACGTGCGAGCCCAAGGGGGCACACATCCTTCTTCCCTTGCGATGGACGATGAAGGCTTAGGTTGTGTTTGGGAAAGGGCAGGGAAACTTGGGAGCATACCAAGTAGTGGACCCTTCTTCCCTCGAAAGCATGGGTGCACAAGATGTTAGTCAACTGAGAGGGGGGGGGTGAATCAGTTGTTACCGTGCTTAAACAATTATGCTTCTTTTAAACTCTTTGCCGAGTCACTAAATGATGATCACAATAATGCAGGGGAATAAACAATGGCATATTCAGCATCAGTC
>ML785091.1:289270-347248 GCA_009831015.1 Picea engelmannii | reverse complement strand
GCTGTTGAATGCTATGGTTTGCTTAATTGCAGGAGTGAATTATATATTTTACTCTGAGATTTAAATGGGTTTAATTGTGTTAAATGCATGTGGTTATAATTTCTGTATCAATTATGTGAACATTCATGTATAGAATGGTAATTAAGGGGTTTGGAAACCTGGGTAGTGTAAAAGGGTACACTACAATTCACCTCTACTCCTTGCAAATATTCTGAAGTTTGAATACTTGAAATCATGGATCTGCTGCCACCTGTCCTTTGACAATGAAAGGTTTTGATTAACATCGAAACTTCGATACTTCATCAAAATCCAATTCCCTGTGCACTTTCAAAGGGTTAGACATTATTTACTTTCCTCTGGATCTCACGGCTATGGTCCTCAATTCATAGTTCCGACGAACGAGATCTGTTATCTCCCTGTGCACAAACTCAGAGCTCATGGATCTGAGGGGAAAGAGGGGTTAACCTTTGTGCTCTTTCCCATAGCTGACGACCATGACATCCCTTGTCTCCTTCTGCATGGATCTCATCCATCCATCCTTTAGACAAGGGAAACCTTTCCCTTTCGGTATTTTCTTATCACTATTCTTCATGAGTTCTCACCCCGAATAGGTTAGGGACTTGGGTATGGAAATTCACACAGAAAGGGGGATCAGGGAAAATTATTCTCTTTAGATGGATGGTTTCATGTCCACACAATATTACCTATCTCGACCATTTTACAACTTACACCCCGAAAGCCCTCCAGAGTGAAGCTGGGCATACAGTTTATTGGTGGGAAGTATGAGTTCGCAAGGAGACATAAGCATGTGCATAACATAGCCATTTCAGACAGATATGTTCACACATGAATACATATATATGTATATATATGTGTGCGTGTGTGTGTGTGTGTGTGTGTAAAAACAAGAAATCATTGATCATTCTAACTCAACAATTAAGGCCAAGAAAAGACTTATCAAAATGAGACAATGTGAAGCAACTACTGGAAGGGGTGCTTGTTTCCACGTAACCATAGTCTTAGTGACTCCAAACGGATTTACCACTAGCCACCCTCAAGCTATACCATGATGATCTACAACACAACCTTTTATTCTCACTCATCCACAATAGGGACAAAGGGTAGTCTCCTCTTCCTGCAGGATCTTGGCAATGGTTGACATGGTACTAAGAAAGGAGGACTGGCCTCATTTATCATCTTGTATCATAACCTTCTCTACCATTTCCTGTGTCCAGAATGCGTAAACTCTCTATTATTCCTTGAATCCCTAAGATTCACTTCTTGTCTATGCACTCTTCGTAGGCATGTTCTTCCCTCTACCCACCACAACTTCCCTTCTTGTCTCTTTCAGCAGGGTCGTGTGTGGCCCAAATTCCCAATCAACGGTCAAATCTGAAAGCCTTGAGGATGATTTATTACACACCCCATCCCTCATTACTTGTTGAGGAGGTATTCCCACCCACCAACCTGAATTTAATTCATTTTCGTGTCTGAGGACGGTTCCAGTCCTGAGCAATTAAATCCAGTAAGCATTGGTTTGGTGAAGGTTAACACAACCATTCCTAGTCCCCTTCACCCTCTCTTCGTATAGAATTCATGGTCTTTCTAAGTACAACCCCCTTCCATTAGTCATGAAACACTTGTTTGTTTTATTAGTAAATAATTAGGTTCACATTCGTTTACCTTTCAAACAAAGGTCCATCAAATCAATATTCACACATATAAAGTTTTCCATAGTATTTTGGCCATTTATAGTTATATTTACAAACTAGGGGAAACAAGGTGTCACAAATCCCTCCCCCTTAAAGGAACATCATCCTCGATGTTCTATCTATTAACATGTCCTTTATGTACAAAAGTGAACAAAAATGGGTATGCCTGTCTCATGGCATCCTCCATTTCCTGTGTGGCCTCATTTGGGCCAAAACGTTTCCACTGCACCTTGACCTGTGCAATGGTTCAGTTCCTGAGTGGGGTTTCCTTCCTGTCTAGTATGAATTGAGGTTCTGGAAGGAATTATCCCTCTGGTTCCACCTGGATAATAGACTAGTCAATTATATGATTAGAATCATGTACATATTTCTTCAGCAATGAAACATGGAAAACATTATGTTCTTTTACTGTGGGAGGAAGTGATAGCCTATAGGCTATAGGTCCCGCTCTATATAGAACTTCAAAAGGTCCACAATATGGAGGTGCCAACTTGTCACAAGCTCCCATCCTCAGTGAACTCTTCCTGGGCCTAACTCTGAGATAGACGTGGTCTCCTGTCTTGAATTATCTGGGGATTCGCTTTCTGTCAGCATAACTTTTTTGTCTATTCTAAGCAATTTTCATATTTTTCTTTATTTGAATCACTTGTTGTTCCATTTATTTCAACATGTCGGGTCCAATCATAATTGTTTTCATAGGGTTACTCCAACTAACTGGAGTGTTGCACGACCTACCATAGAGGACTTCGAAAGGGCTCATCTTTAGTGATTCTTGGTAGCCATTGTTGTAGGCAAATTCCACTAGTGGAAGATAATCTTCCCACTTTTTAGGTTGTTTCATTACATGCATCCTTAGCATGTATTCTAGTATTTGGTTCACTCTTTCTGTCTATCCATTGGTTTGAGGATGATAAGCTATTCTAAACAATAATTTGGTCTCCAGTTCAACCATCAAGGATTTCCAAAAGTTTGAAGTAAATTTTGTGTCTCTGTTAGACACAATCTCCTTAGGCATACCATGTAGTATGAATATTTCCTTCATGAATATGTTGGCAATATCTATTTCCTTGAAATTCAATATGACAGGAATAAAATGAGAGGACTTGCTCAATTTATCCACCACTACCATGATGGTGTCGTTATGCCTAGACGATGTTGGTAATCCGATGATGAAATCCATGGAGATGGTCTCCCATTTCCATTCCGATATTGGTAGAGGTTGTAATAATTCTAATGGGTGTCGGTGTTCTTCTTTAACTTGCTAGCACTCTAGACATTTATCCAAATACTTAGCTATGTATTTCTTCAATCCAAGCCAATAGAATTATTTATGGGTGGCCATAACCATATTCTGATAGCCCAGATGACTAGTATATGGTCTCTTGTGCCATTCATCCATTATGAACCTCTTCAAGTTGTCACAACTTGGAATATATATCTTGTTTCGGTAAGTCAACAAACCTCCATATAGCATCCAGTATCCTTCATACTTTATCCCTACGGATTCTTTCTCCAGGTACGAGGTCATGGTCTGGAAGAATACATATGTTTCTTGTGCATTCCTGACTCTTTCCCTAACATTCGTCTCGTAGGTGCTCACCATTTCCAGGTGAATTGTTTTCATACTTTTGCTAAGGGCATCAACCACCTTATTTTCCTTTCCTTTGATATGTTTGGTTTTGAAATCAAACTCGCTAAGGAGTGCCATCAACCTAGGTTGTCTAGCATTGAGTTTTGGTTGGTCAAACAGGTGTCGCAATCCACATTGGTCTGTCATAAGTACAAATTTCCTACCCAGGAGGTAATGCCTTCACATTTTCAAAGTGTGCACTATGGCAGCCAACTCTAGATCATGGGTCACATAGTTGAATTCATGTTCATTCAATTTTTGAGATTCATAGAAAACTATGATTCCTTCTTGCATAAGGACTCCTCTGAGTCCTTCCTTGAAGGAATATGTACACACGAGGAAGTTCTTATCGGGATCGACGATCTTTAGCATGGGTGCATGGGTGAGAAGGTGTTTTAGTGACTGAAACATTTCTTCACATTCCGGTGTCCAAATGAATTTATCCCGCTTCCTCTGGAGGGAAGTGATTGGGAAACCAATCTTGGAAAACCCTTTTATAAACCTCCTATAGTATCCTTATAAACCCATAAAGGATATGATGTATGAAACATCCTTTGAGGTAGGCCATTCCATGATGGATCTCATCATGTCAGGGTCTACTGCTACCCCTTCTTCAGATATGACATGGCCCAGGTAATGTATTTTCTTCTGGAAAAAGTCACACTTGATAAATTTGGCATAGAGATGATGTTCTCTTAGCACTTTAAGTACAATTATAAGATGTTCCTCATGTTCCTCTCTATTCTTGGAGTAGATTAAGATATCATCAATAAAAACCAATACAAACATGTCTAGGAATTTGCTGAGTACATTGCTCATCAAGCACATAAAGCTGGCAGGGGCATTGGTTAATCCAAATGGTACTACCAAAAATTCATAGTGACCATATCTTGTCCTGAAGGTGGTTTTTTGGATGTCTTCATCCTTGATTCAGACTTGATGGTATCTGGATCTCAAGTCAATCTTTGATAAAATGGTAGCACCTCCCAATTGATCAAACAAGTCATCGATTCTAGGTAAGGGGTATTTTTTCTTTATGGTTACCTTATTGAGTTGTCTATAATCTATGCATAGTCTGAATGTACCATCTTTCTTCTTCACAAACAAGAATGGTGCTCCCCATGGAGACATGCTAGGCTGGATGTAGCCTTTTTCCATCATTTCCTTTAGCTCTAGTTTGAGTTCAACTAGCTCGAGTGTACTCATCCTATAGGGTGTCCTAGATACTGGTACCACTCCAGGTGAAACTTCTATTGAGAAGTAAATGTCCCTTATCAGAGGTAGACCCGGTACCTCTTCTGGAAACACATATCTATACTCTCTTAGTATGGGGTGGTCTTCTAGTCTTGTTCTATCATCCTCAACAGATTCCAACACCTATATTGCATATAGAGGACATCCCTTTCTGCAATACTTTTTCATTTGAAGGGCTGATATTCATCTCACTGAGACATGCTTTTGAATCCCTTGGAGGGTTATATTTCTCCCTTCTTAATTTACACATTCTAAGGTTTTGTGGTAACAATCCAACTTAGTTTTATATGCATCTAGCCAATCCATACCAATCAGCAAGTCATACGATCCTAGGGGAAGTATGTTAAGGTTAGCTTGGGTGGGAAATCCATCCATAGTGAATTGGCCATATGGTACGATCTCCGTTATTTTTCTTTTGGTGCTAGTGGCTAACTGTACCAACCATGTATTAGTAGTAATTTACAATTATCAATAGCCTAAGGGGATACATAACTCAAATTTGAACCAGGGTCAATTAAAATAGATACTAGATGGTTGGCGATCATACCTTCCATATCCACCATTGAAGCTTGGTAGTCGGCTTGTTTATTATCCACAACTACATAAATTTGTGGCATACTCTTGGCCATGTCATTGGCGGTGATAGCTTATTTTACATTGTAAATTATCCTAATGTTCTGATGTCTATGGGGACAGTCCCTTAGTAGATGTTCTTCTCCACAACCCCAAGATTTCAAGGGTTATTTCTGTGGGTTATCAATATTTCCTGGGGTTGATCCAAAAGGTTTATTTCCTCTCTAGGAGGGGAAATTCTACTGGTGTACACTTTGGGCAGGAAAGCTCATCGTTGAATCATTCTTATAGTTTTTAAATATTGGGGGCTTAAACCCCTTTTTCTGGAACCCTGAACTATTCTTTTTCTTCCATCCTTCGGGAGGTTCGGTCTGAAGCCCAAGATGTTCATAACAATATCTTGCCTTTTAGATAGTGTCTTATAGGGTCTTTGGCTCGTCAAACTCAATTTTGTTTTGATAGTCCTTAGGTAGCCCACTGATAAATCGATGTACCTTTTCATTTTCCACTTTTTTGTAGGGTTCATACCTCAACAACTCAATTAATCTGCTGACATATTCCTCTATGGTGACTTTCTTGAGCTTGAGTTCATAGAAATATTTAGTCTTCTCATCAAAATATTTTTCCGGTAGATACTTCTTCCTGAAGTATTTCTCAAACCGTTCCCAAGATAGGCCCTCTTCATGAATCCCTTTCACATTCTTAAGGTCTTCCCACAAAATGGAAGCCTTTCCATTCAGGTTGAAAGTGGGTACTTGGGCCTTTAAGTTTTTAGAGAAGTCATGGACTCTGAATTACTTCTTTAGTCCAAGCAACCAAGCCCCTGCCTCCTCTCCTTTATTAATCTCACCGTCGAAAGAGGGTGGTTTGGCCTTCCTGAATTCTTCGAGATTATGACTTTTGGAATGCTTTCGTTTCTTCCATTTTCCTTTAGAATGCGAACTGATTCTACTACTAGAATATCCCTCTGAGTCACCAGTTTCCTTTCCATAGGATCTGTCCGATGCTTGTCCCCTGTCTCCAGGTTGGACCTTTCTCAAGGTACTCCTCCCAGTGCGAACAATTAAAGGTCCAAGTTTTCGTATCTCAGGTGGACTTTGACACCTCTTTGTCTATCGTCGGTCCACATGATTGGTGTCAGGTCCATGCTACAGTTATCTTTGTATGCTAGATAAAATATGCAACAAGACTGCATTAATTTCTGCTTGCTTCTCTTTCTCTTTTATCAACCTCTTGTTTTCGGCCTTGCAACTCTGTAATTCGGCCATGAGACTCCTCACAGTATCAACCAGGTCTGGAGAACTCTCTACCACCCTCCTCTCATCAGAATCTTCATCTCTATTGTGGGATCCATCCCCCACTTCTTGGTGCGTCACCATTATATATGATTGCAGTTTCCCATGGTTGATCGACCGCTTGAGTGCAGGAAAAACACTTGTTGTTAGCTAACATTATATTAGTTCATAACCAACACATAATTCACATATCTTAAATACATACACACACAACAATAAGAGATCATTATTTTCTATAATAAGGGATTAACTAGACTTTTTAGGAAGGGAGTAAGGTAGGATATCGCCCCTTAAACCCCTTAATGTGGTCTTTATGCAACTCATCCATGAGCTGAAATAGACCAAGTGTTGTAAGCATGCTCTGATACCAATTTGTAAAACACCCACCCTTCTTAAGGAGCTTCTATACTGTAAAACCTCTAAATTTTTCTTTTTTTCTCTTGCGCACGAACAAGCACCAGGCCTAATCCCCCTCCATGTGACCACTACTCATTACCACAAGCCTAACAAAAAGGCACTTCGTGACTTTTGGCATTGGGTATTCACATACGAGTCAACCTTGACTCTCCTAATTCCCAAACTAAGATCCTATCCCAATGCTAGCTCCGTTCCTTAACCTCCATCCATGTGGCCCCTCGCTATGACTCGGGGCCCAACCCGCAAGCACTTCGGGACTTCATGTATTGTGAAGGTGGAAATTAGTCCATCTCCTTTCCTCAAAATCCCAAAATATGAACTCCTGATGTCAGATCAACGGTCCACAATCTCCCGTGACCCAATGGTTTAGATCGGCTCTTCATGAATCGGGACTTCGCGTTTCGTGAAGTTGCAGGGTCTCTCACCTTTTTCTCCTGATTCTTGATATCTCCTTAGACAATCAATGGTCCATGTGCTCCCTTCGATCGACAACTGCAATCAAGTCATGAACTTGGACTTCATGAGTTCTCACGATTTCTATCTCTAACTTCCCGAGTTGCGAGTAAGTGAAATGTTGATCTCTCACCACGTGTCCCTTCACAATGGATGGCTAGGATTTTTGCAGCTCCCATCTCCTTGGGTATTCTCCTCTACTCCTTGAAAATCTTTTGAAGTCAAAATCCTCAAACTCCCATATCTGCTGCCACCTATCCTATGATGATGGATGGTGTCGATTAACTTCGAAATTTTGCGACTTTACAAAATTCCACTTCCCTATGCACTTTCAAAGGGTTATACCTCATGCACTTTCCTCTAGATTTCATGGCTATGGTCCTCCATGCATAGATACAATGAACATGATTTTTTCTCTCCCCATGCACAAACTTAGAGCTCATGGATCTGAGGGGCTAGAGGGGTTGACTCCCATGCTCTTTCCCATAGTTGATGGCCATGAAAACCCTTGGCTCCTTCCGGATGGATCTCACCCATCCGTCCTTTGGACAAGGAAAACCTTTCCCTTTCAATATTTTCTTATCACTATTCTTCCTGAGTTCTCACCCCGAATGGGTTAGGGACTTGGGTCTGGAAATTCACACGGAAAGGGGGATCAAGGAAAGTATTCTCTTTAGATGGATGGTTTCAGGTCCACATGATATTTCCTATCTTGACCATTTTATGACTTACGCCCGTGAAGCCCCCCGGAGTGAATTTGGGCATATAGTTTATTAGTGGGAAGTATGAGTTCACAAGGAGATGGAAGCATGCGCATAACATAGCCATTTCACATAGATATGTTCATATATATATGTGTGTTTGTGTGTGTGTGTGTGTGTGTGTGTGTAAAACCAATAAATCATTCATCCTTCTAACTCAACAATTAAGGCCAAGAAAATACTTATCAGAATGAGACAATGTGAAGCGACTACTAGAAGGGGTGCCCGTTTCCACTCAAACATAGTCTTAGTCACTCCAAATGGATTTACCACTAGCCAACCCCGAGCTAGACCATGATGCTCTGTAACACAACCTTTTATTCTCACTCAACCACAATAGAGATAGAGGTTACTCTCCTCTTCTCGCAGGATCCTAGCAATGGTTGACACGGTACCAAGAAAGGAGGACTAGCCTCATTTATCAATTTGTATCATAACCTTCTCTGCCATTTCCTATTTCCAGAATGCATAGACTCTCCATTGTTTCTTGAAACCATGAGATTCACTTCTCATCTCTGCACTCTTCACAGGCATGTTCTTCCCTCTGCCCACCACACCTTCCCTTTTTTCCTCTTTCAGTAGGGTCACATGTGGCCCAAATTACCAGTCAGTGGTCAAGTATGGAAGCCTTATGGATGAGTGTTTACACACCCCATCCCTCATTATCTCTTGAGGATGTCTTCCCACCCACCATCCTGACTGTAATTCATTTCTGGGTCAGAGGACGGTTCCAGTCCTGAGCAATTAAATCCAGTAAGCACTGGCTTGTTCAAGGTTAACGCAACCATTGTTAGTCCCCTTCACCCTCTCTTCGTATAGGATTTGTGGCCTTTCTAGGTACACCCCCCTTCCATTAGTCATGCAAAAATTTTCTATTTTATTAGTAAATAATTAGTTTCACATTCGTTTACCTTTCAAACAAAGGTCCATCGAATCAATATTCACACATATAAAGTTTTCCATAGTCTTTTGGTCATTTATAGTTATATTTACAAACTGGGAGAAATAGGGTGTCACAACCATTGCGACCTAAGGAAGAAGTATGTTGGTTTGAGAAGTGAACCAAGATATGCAGGGACTTGTAATGAAGCACCTTGGAACCAAGTGGTGGACCAAGGGGCTCTCCCACATAGTATGTGAAAGACAAGTACAACATATGTATGTTGTATTGTGATTTTATTTTTATTTTTCACTTAACCCAGAAAGAGTGGCAAGGCTTAGTTTGCAACAAGATACGAAGGGTTGGTGCATTGGGTTCCTTGGGTGGAAATTTTGGAAGGCAATACCATCAATTGTTTTTTTTTTGGATCTTATTATCAACGGAAGAACAATGCAATCTTTGGTTGACTCATGTGCCTCACATAAATTTATGAAGATTAAGGTAGCGAAGGAGATGGGACTTGGATTCTCCCCATGTGGAGCTATGATGAAGGAAGTAAACATTAAGAAAAAGGAATAAAAAGGTGTTACCTCCTCAGTTCACATTTTGTTTGATATGTGGGAAGGTCGGGCTAACTTTAGGGTGATACCTATGGATGATTTTGAGGTTATTCTTGGAAAAGAGATCCTAAGGAGGATTCATTCGGTCCGCATTCCATGGATGGATAAGATGGTTATACTTGGTGAACACAAGGCTTTAGTTATGTGCACAAATTCAAGGAAGTCTAGTGGAAAGGTGTCGATTGTGTATGCATTGAGTATGAAGAGAGAAATGAGACATAATGGATCACATATTTATGTAGAAATTGTTGGATAGGTTCAATAGAATGGAGTGGGCATGATTTTTTCACCAGATCTCACTAAATTGTTGGGTTATTTTGCAGATATAATTTTGAAAGTTCTTCCACTGCAATGAATTGTTGACCATCGTATAGAGATAAAGACTAGGTTGTAGCCATTGGAAAGAACCCCTTACCGATTGTCTGAGCCTGAGTTGGAAGAGTTGAAGAGATATTTGACATAATTGATTGATGTTGGATTCATTCGTCCATACAGGTCCCCATATGGCGCCTTAGTTCTATTTCAGAAGAAGAAAGACACTTTTGAGCTAAGGATATGTTTGGATTACCGAGAATTGAACAAACAAACTATGAAGAACCGATAGCCATTTCCTTCAACTTTCAATTTCTTTTACAAGTTGTCCAAGGCTAAGGTATTTTCAAATCTTGAATTGTGACATGGATATTATCAAGTGTGAATTGCGGAAGGAGATGAAGCGAAGATAGACATGGTGATAAGGTATGGAGCTATGAGTTCCTAGTGATACCTTTTGGGTTGTGCAACACTCCTGTAACCTATTTCACATTGATGAATGACATGTTGCAAGCATTTTTTCACAAGTTCATTATGGTGTATTTCGATGAAATCGTAGTGTATAGAAAAATTATGAAGGAGAAAAAGAATCATTTGGAACAGGTCTTTGAGGCACTACAACGTAACCAAATGTTCTTGAGGAAGTCCAAGTGTATTTTTGGGAAGATTGAGATACCATTCTTGGGGCATTATATTTTCCAAGGATGCATTCGCATGGACCCTCTGAAGGTCAAGGAAACCAAAGAGTGGGAAGAGTTGCAGATAGTTCATGATGTGAGAGTCTTCCTTGGACTATCCAACTACTATCGTAAGTTCATATAAGGCTACTAAAATATTTTTTTCACCACTGAATAACTTATTGAAAAAGGAGAAAGAATAAAACTAGATGGAGAGGAGCAAGCCTGCATTTGAAGAGATAAAACGTAGAATTTTCACCGCTCCCATGTTGAAGTTGTCATACTTTGAAGAATAATTTGAAGTGAAAATGGATGCATTGAACTTTACCATTGGAGAGGTCTTAACGCAAGAGGGACATACGATTTCCTTTGGGAGAAGAAAACTCCAAGATCACAAATAGATATACCCCATTCATGAGAAGGAGATGACTATAGTGGTACATTGTTTGCAAACTTGGAGACACTAGAATTTTTTTTTCATGAAGAAAGACAATTTTGCGACAAGATACTTCACGATGTAGACAAAGTTGTCACAAAAGTAGGAAAGGTCGTAAGACTTCTTCACATAGTTTGACATAACCATGATTGTAGGTCAGGCAGGATGAACATTTCCATGGATGTATTAATTAGAAAGGCACAACTCGATGTCCTATAGGAGGAAAATGAGTTTCCTACATCAAGGGGAAATCATATTCATGTCTTGGAAAAGTTGCACAAGCATGTAAAGGAAGGGTTAGAGCATTATCACACAATGAAGAACATCATGAAGTAGGTGAAGGGAAAAACACAAATGTTTTGGATATGTGATGGACTATTGTACTTTGGGGACTAAATCTATGTCCCTAAGTCATCCAACCTCTACATGGAATTCATGAAGGAATGTCATAACTCAACTTGGACTGGCCACCTAGGACATCAGAGAATGATGGTTTTGTTGGAGAGAGGATACTTTTGGGAGATGATGAAGGAGGATGTGGAGGAGTAAGTTCACACTTTCCTTATATGTTAGTAGGATAATATGGAAACCAAAATGAGACCAGGGTTGTTGCAACCTTTACCAATTCCAAAGAGACCATAGACGAGTGTCTCAATGAACCTCATCACATATATTTTAATGGTGCAGGGATACAACATGATTTTGTTCATGGTGGATACAGAGAGTGATTGATTTTGGTCATTGCGAAGAAGTTGTGAAGTTGTTTTTCAAGTACATAATGAAGTATTGGGGTCTTCTTTGAACATTTTGTTGGAAATGGATGCAAGGTTCATGAGTAAGTTTTGGACAACATCGTTCAAGATTGTGGGGATGAAGTTGTTGAATATTTTATCCTATCATCCAAAAACATATGGGTAGACCAAACGAATAAACACACTTATAGAGGATTACTTGATTAACCATGTACAGATAGATAAGATGAATTAGACATACTTGTTTGATGCCACCCAGTTTGGCTACAACCTGAAGAACAATTCATTGATGGGCTATAGTCCATTCGAGTTGAAAAACATATAACAACCCACAACTCCTCATTTTTTGACACAAGGCTATTATGGGATGAATCCATCATTTTTGGGTTTCATGAAGAGTTGGTAGGATTAATTGGATATAGCTTACACACATTTGACTAACGTAGAAAATAGATTGAAGTAGTGGGTGGATCCTAGCAAGAGTGACTTGTAATTCCAAGTAGTAGAGTTGGTACTGATCAAGATAAGTAGAGATCAATTCCCATCACCAAAAGGGATGGCTCCATCTCTCGTGTGGAGGTTTGAAAGACTGTTTTATTGGATAGTTAGTTGTCATTGATATTGTTGGACAATTGGTTTTCATTGATGTCAAAAAGTAGTGGTTGTCATTGATGTCAACAGATGTGATGGGTGTATTTGGAGAAGTCATCAAAGTGGTCCCCTTATGGTGTATCTCTAAACATGGCCCTCACGGGAAGATGATTTGAAAAAGTCTACAAGAAACCCATAGGTTTGGTTATGAAACCCGAAGTTGTTAACGAATAAGGATATGAAGGACAATGTAAATGCATGTAACACACTCATAGATGGATATTGATCACCATACCATTTCCAATGGTAGGTGGAACGTCATATAGTTCCTCACAGTTGAGGAATTATGAGGTCATCAAGTTGTAAGCCCCAAATATGGGTTAAGAAGCCCCTAATTGGTTGCAAGTTAGTAAAAAGGGTAAAGTCGTTGTAACAAGAAATTTCAAGAATCCCTAAAGTTAAGGAAAGAGGATATTAGAAAAAGTATATATACAACTCAAGAAGTCTCTCATAAATACATATACACACACATTATCTTGAATATATTCTATGTAAGTAAGTGACCTATTAGTGATTTTGCGATGGAGAAATTTGAGGCCGCGAAAGAGTGAGAAGTGAAAAAGTTTTGGGATTGCAAAGGAGAGTGGGTTTTTCTGAGAAAACCCTAGTTTGGATGACCCCCACGAATCAGATAGCTAGTGTCCCAAAAGGAATCCCCATAGGTTTTCTAAGGATTGTCATGTGAGCCCCCTCTAGACAATAGGTCTTAGTCCAACAAGGACAAGAAAAAACTAGGAAGATGCTAGTACCAGGTTTCTAAGGTTTGAGGAAAGGTTATAGGTCAGTATTACTATGTATCAGGTCAGCTATAGTATCATAGGCATGATTATGTGTTAGTTTTGACACTTATGCTTATGTTGTTATGGTATATGCTTGAGGCATGTCATGATTGTGCATGGTATACCTTGGTGATGGTATGATACATTCTTACAGGCACATCTTGGATACTTGGCATATGGTTTGTTGGTTGATATATCTTGGTGATATGGTACATGCTTGAGGAATGGTATGGTGATTTGGGCATATGATAGAGACACATATTTGTGTTGTTGGTACATGGTTGTGGTACAAATGTGGTGTATGGTGGTACATATATGAGGTGCATCTCTCTGTGATGTTGGTACATGCTGAGGTACACCTTAGTGATGTTATGGTACATTGATTCGTATCACATCTTGACTATATTGTTATGTTGGTATCTTGGCACTTGGTTGATGATATATTATAGTACATGGTGTATGGAATGATTGAGACATATCATGAGTGATATGGTATATGGTTGATGCATGATATGGTACATGTTTGATACATGGTTGATGTACGTGATATGGTACATGGTTAATGCATGCAATATGGTATATGGTTGATGTACTTGGTATGGTACATGGTTGATGCATGAGATGGTACATGGTTGATGTACATGGTATGGTACATGTTATGATACATGGTTTATGTACATGGTATGGTATATGTTGATGTGCATGGTTGATACAGGTTGATGTACATGGTTGATGATTGATGTACATGGTTGATGTACATGGTTTGGTGATGGTGTTTGTATCCATGTGAGTGGATCAGTTGATTGATGATGGTATATTAGTGATAGAGACAGTGACAAAGAAAATGATAGGTTGGATGGTTGGTTGATCACCAGTGATAGGTTGAAGTGACAGTGACAATAACAAGTTGGTTGATGTGACAGTGGTAGTCACAGGTTAATGTAATAGTGATAGTGTTAGGTTGGTTGAAGTGATAGTGACAATGATAGGTTGGTTGATGTGATAGTGGTAGTCACAGTTTTATGTCACAGTGACAGTGATATGGTGGTTGATTTAATAGTGATAGGGATAGGTTGGTTGATGTATTGGTGACATTGGCTGATCCAGGTGGATATTGGTGGCCACCCACCTATTCTAACTGGCTCCTCTTGTCCATTTTTAGTTCAACACATTCTTCTGTACTTATTTGTAATTGCGGGTTATACACTTTTGGGGTTGTATGAATCCTTACACATATTCTAGGTGGATACTGGTGGCCTCTCACCTAATCCAACTGGCTTATTTTGTATGTTTTCATGTAAACACATCTTGTTGTATTTCCAGGTCCATTTTGGAGCCCTAAACAATGTTTTCTTATAGTTCCATAGCCAAACAATAGATTGAGTCATATTTTGATGGTGTAATGTGTATTTCTTTGAAAGACCTTTCTAATGAGCTATAATGTTCCTAAAACAGAGGTCGTATGCAAAATTTATGACCCCAGGAAGTTGAGGTACCAACTTACCCATAGGAGCCCACATGACTTTTGGCATTTCACCTCCTAGGGTTATTTTTTTGGATGTCTAGGGTTTTTATATTCATGAGTAATATAAAAAATGCCTATGGAGCCTCATTGTAATCATTTTTCTGAGCTGAATACACAAAGAAGTCACATCTCTTCTCAGAGATAGCTACCACCATTCGAGCAAGTGTTTCAATTTTGCAGTTTTACAATTTCATCTTATTTCATTAATTCAATAGAAGATATTGTTCACTAGATATATGTGATGTTCTTCATATCTTTGTGTTTATTGTATTCATTATGTTAATTAGTTCGTTT
Source organism: Picea engelmannii (assembly GCA_009831015.1). NCBI lineage: Eukaryota > Viridiplantae > Streptophyta > Pinopsida > Pinales > Pinaceae > Picea > Picea engelmannii. The sequence continues at coordinate 332,227 of ML785091.1, read as the reverse complement.
TTCTCCTAAATCCAGATCAGTGGTATCAGAGCAGTCTTCTCTTCATTTATTTTTCTTCATGCATGTCCCCGACAATATCTGGGTACAAGAAGTTGGGACTCAAACCAATCTATTCATTGTAAGATCGGTCATGCCAATCTAGAAAAAAACCCATGGGGGATGAAAATAAATATGATGGAGTAGGATATCCTATTAAAATGTTGCTCGAGGAAGACCTCACGTGACAAAGGAATGAAATGGTGGACAACTTTGCGTAGATCCTTCGATGGTTACCCACAAGAGAAGCATATTCATCAAGTGACCATGCAACGCCCTTCAAGGTACAGATAAATTTTGATATTCCATTATTTGAAGGACTAATAGATGCATATGATGTAGATAAATGGTTGAATTTGCTTGAAGGGTATTTTTCAGTCCACAATTTTTTCGATAGGGAAAATATTTCTTTTTCACTCCTCAAGGTCGTCCCCCATGTTAAGGATGGATGGGATACTTACTATGAGAAAAGGGACATAGAGGAATATACAATATTTGTGGTTTCCCCTACATGGGATTCCTTTCAAGATGCCATTAAAGAACAATATTTCCCTGTTGGAAGCTACGAGGACTTATACACTAGATGGACCACCCTGTGTCAAGAAAGGGACCAGACAGTACCCAATTTCACTAATATTTTCCATACCTTGTGCACCAAATTGGGTATCAAAGACTTTGAAAGACATCTGGTGCTAAAATACCATGGTTTTTTTCATAGATACATTAAAAAAAATGGAATTTATGGACATTGCCTCATTGGGCATGGCTTATAAATACACTGTTAAGATCGAGCAAAAATTTAAGCAGAAGAGGCGAGAGTTTGGATTTGAAAACTCCTCATAGTTGAAGCATGGTAAAGGTGGCCCCAACCCACACATCAAGGGACTGAGCCAAGATGGTCACTCTCAGGACAACCAATCCAAGCCATAACAAAAGAAGGGTAATGAGAAGATGAAGAAGGACACAAGAAAATCGTGTGACCATAAAATCCCTTGGCACAACATTGAATAATTGCTCTCCATCTAGTCAATTGTCGCTGAGATAAAGGATTTCAAGTTAGAGGTCGATTATGATTCTGAATAAACCCATGAAGGAGTAAAGCCTATTATTGATGATAAACCCAGTCCCACTATTGCTACCACCAGAGTCCAGCCAAGTGAACCAAAGGAAGGGTAATGTCTCTTTCACTCGTAGATGTGGGTAAAGGTGGCTCTTCTTCATTTCATTATTGATAGAAACAATTATAATAACCTGATATCAATAGATGTCATCAAGTGGCTAGACCTACCAGTGACACCACACCTATATCCCTACACCATCAGCTAGATTCTCCAAGGGAGAGATCTCCGTGTCAGCCAACAATGTTGTCTTCCCTACGACATCAATCCTTTCAAAGATGAGGTATTGTGTGATATTTATCCCCTTGAATTTTTTGATGTTCTTTTAGGAAAATCATATTTGTGGAAGAATCTTGTTGTGTATGAGTCTAGACCCCGTAGTGTTATTATTACTTTGGGTAGACACTTGTACAAGATACTAGAGGTAGCGTTGCCTACCGTTATTTCTTTAATATCTTCTAAGCAATACAATAAGGTCATTTCATAGACCGGGAAGTTTGTATTCTTTGTGATCCATGCTCATAGTAAGTAGAAGGTCACTTCCACATCCATGGACTCTACACAGAGCCTCTCTTTGTAGCAAAAGAAAGTGGACAAGATTGTGGAAGAATAAAAATACATCTTATCCTCACCCACTGGGGTATCGACACACTACCAAGTCAAGCATCCGATTGATGTGACCCCCAGTGCACCTATACCTGATGGACCCATCTATCATCACTCGTTGATGGAAAATGATGAAATGAGGTGTCATATCCAAGAGATTCTTCAAAAGGGTCACATCTGACCCAACTCCTCCCCTTGAGGAAGCCCGATTTTACTGGTGCAAAGGGAGGATGATACTTGGTGACTCTGCATTGATTATAGAGCCTTAAACAAAATCATAGTTAGGAACCAATACCCAATTCCTAGGATTGATGACCTTCTTGACCAAATAAAAGGGGAAAAGTTCTTCAACAAGATCTACCTAAAGTATGGCTACCACTAGTTTCCCATCGAACAAACTGATGTATGGAAGACAACCTTCAAATTTAAAAAAGGTCTCCTCGAATGGTTGGTCATGTCATTTGGCTTAACAAATGCATGAGGGACTTTCATGAGGTTGATGGATGATGTATTAAGACCCTTCACCAAATATTTTGTGGTGGTATATTTGGATGAAATCCTAATCTTCAAAATAACTTGGGCAGAGAACATGCGGCATATTCATCAGGTTTTGAGCACTTTGTGATAGCACAAGCTATATGCCAACTTGGAAAAATGATATTTTGGCATGAACATGGTCCAATACTTGGGATACATTGTTGATGAGCATGGGGTACATGTTGATCCATCTAATATCCAAGTCATCCATGAATGACCAGCCCTAATCACACTATTCGAGCTTCGAATCTTCTTGGGACTGAAAAAATTCTACCGAAGGTTTGTGTTGGGATTCTCCCATATTGTATGGGCCATCAACCAGGTGACCAAGGGTGGTGGCAGGGAAAATTTCATGTGGGGAAGTAACAACAAAAAAAATTCGATGATCTGAAGCATCGCTTGTACTTAGCTCCAGTAGTATCCTTTCCTGATCTGCAACAACCGTTAGATATTGGAGACAGATGCATCTGACTATGTTGTAGGCACATTTCTGACTCAACATGGTCATTCGGTGGAATAACATAGTGAGACACTCTCGGATATTGTCTAGAAATACCCCACCTATGACAAGGAAATGCATTCCATTGTAAAATCCTATCATGAATGGAAACATTACATTTTGGGAAAGGAGATGATCATCCACATTGATCACAAGCCTCTACATTTCATACAGTCACAGGGGAAATTGTAGAAAAAATTCCATCAAAAGTGGTCCACCTACCTGGAGCAGTTCTACCTCAACATCAAGTATAAGACAGGGATATAAAATTGTGTCACTGAATGCCTCAATCACCCTCCCATGGCTACACTCACCACTTTTCTCCATTCCCATGGACATGAGGCATCTGAGTGGCCCCAAATTTATCAGGAAGATCTGGACTTTGACACCACCTATTAAATCTTGGGTACAGATGCGATTGTCACCGTTTTTCACATTTAGGAAATAATATTATGACATTTGGGCCATCTTTCTATTCCTACAAGAGAGCATGCAAAGATGATTTGGGAATCCCACTACAGTCAGATGGCAGGACATTTTGGCATGGAGCAAATTGTGGTTGTTCTTTAGAAACATTTTATTGGCCAAAAATTCAACATGACATTGGGAAGTATATCATATCTTTCACTACCTATGCCATTTCCAAGCTAGCCATCAAGAATAAAGGCTTGTACACCCCTCTTCCTACCCCCGATAAGCCTTGGGAATCCATCTCAATGGATTACATGTATGGCCTTCCATCCACCAAGCAAGGTAATGACTGTGTATTTGTGGTCATTGATCGGTTTTTGAAGATGGTCATCATCATATCCTACAAGAAGAATAACACAATAGTATATATTTCAAATCTCTTATTTGAATGAGTGTGGTTCCATTTTGGGATTATTACCACACACCATCATCTACGACTGGGACAACAGTTTCCTCGGCACATTTTGGTTGAATCTCTGGTCACTGTTGGACACCAAGCTCACTAAGTCCACTGCTTTCCACCCCCAAATGGATGGCCAAACATAGGTCATCGATTGAATGCTTGTGCATATCATACACATGTACAACTCTAATCATCCACGTACATGGGATGAGATTCTCCCATATGTTCGACACTGTTACAACAGGGATCTCCATATCTCCACAAACATAGCCCATTTCAGGTGGGGTTGGGATTCCATCTCTTGTGTCCCATTGATTTTTCACTAAATGTTGCCACCACACAGACATACTCTTCCCATGCTTAGTCTGAGACTGACAAGGACACCAGATTCATCGAGCAGATTCAACACATTTGCCAATAGGTCTAGGATATTTTGCAAAAATTCAATGCTAAGTGTTGGCCCTTTTTTATGTATTAAGGAAGAAAGGGAAGATTAAGGAAGAATAAATATGAAGTACGAAGTGCGCGGAAGACACACAAACCGAGGAAGGGTCGAAGTGATTAAAGAATAAGAAAATAAGGAATGAAGTAAGGAAAATCAAGTCATTGAAAGAGAATATCAAGGAAGATAAAGCATCAAATAATATGGAACGTGGACAAATTAACAAGTGGAAGGAGGCACCAACAGATTATTTGGAGCACCTCGCGGAAAAGAAGGAAGGACAGGCTAGCGAAGCCATGAAAACATGGGTCATGTGGACCTAGGGTTTTTGGTATCTAGGGTTTTCGATCTAGGGTTTTGACACCTAGGATTCGGTCTAAGGTTGTATAAGAGTCATGAAATGTATAAATAGAGGTATAAAGGAGTTGAGAGGGTGATTACTATTATTTTTTGTGAGAGCAACATTGAGATCGAAGTATTGTGCATTCTTGTATTCTGGATCTTCAGCTGGGTGCAAAGATCAACCCTACAACTCAATGTGAAGGGAGGAGAGAAAGAGAGAAAGAGAGAGAGAAATGATTTATAGCTAAGTGTGTGGATAGAACTGTATGTTTTCATTTAATATATCAAGAAACACAGTTCTGTGGACATAGCCCTAGGGAGAGGGTGAACCATGTAAATCTTGTTGTTGTTTGTGGTTAATGCTATGCTATTTTCCTATCTGATTATACTATGATTTCATTTTTATTTCCATATGAAATATAGAAGGTATAATTTAAATTCGTGAAGCTAAGTGAAAGACTGTTAAAGACTCTCTATGTTGTATTGCATTGTTGTTCTGATATCCCCCTGCATTTCTCTTGGTTGTAGACATATGTGTCATGAAACCCCCTATTTCTACTTTCGGTGAGACTTCATATGCTTTGCAGGTGTTGCCAAAAGGGCCAGTATTTAGGGTTTGTTGGTGCGTTGTTAGAGTTGAACCCTGGGTGCCAACACTAAGTACAAGAAACACCATGATCAACACAAGGTACTGCACCAGTTTCAGGTTGTTGACAAAGTATTGTTACATTTTTAGAAGGAGCATCTCACAGGCCCCATAGGAAGATCTGCCCACGTTGCTATGGGCCTTACACTATCACCAAGGTTGTGGGTAGTAAGTATTTTGAGCTCAACACTCCACCCTTCCTTGGCATGCACCGAGTGTTCAATGTGGACCTCCTTCAACCATATTTTCCACCATTATTAGACACCTTATAGATCACAGAACAATTGACACCAAAAAATATCAACCCTAATTGCATGGAACAAGCATCCACTGATCATATAATGGACACACAGGTCAAGGGAATTCACTAGAAAAGGATCCATATTTATCGGGTTGTCAAGGCAAGGCAACTCCTACACCAAGGAGAGTGGCTCACCCGGGGCCAAATACAACAAAAGTTTCCTCACTTGATGGGGGAACTCAATGCAATGGAGACCATTTCTTCCTAAGGGGGGAGGATTCATCCAAGTGGATATTGGTGGCCACTCACCTATTCCAACTGGCTCCTCTTGTCCATTTTTAGTTCAGTGCATTCTTATGTACTTCTTTGTAGTTGTGGGTTCTATACTTTTGGGTCTATCTGAAGCCCTAGACATATTCAAGGTGGATACTGGTGGCCTCTCACCTAATCCAACCAAATTATTTTGTATGTTTTCATGTCATCACATCTTGTTGTACTTCTAGGGATGTTTTGGAGCCCTAAACAATATTTTTTTTTGGGCCACAATCAAAATATAGATGAAGTCAAAGTTTTACGGAGTAATGTGTATTTCTTTGAAAGACCTTTCCAATGGGATACCACGCACCTAAACTGGAGGTCGTATGAAAAAGTTATGACCCTGGGAAGTTGAGGTACCAGCTTACCCATAGGGGCCCACATGAATTTTGGCATTTCACCTCCTAGGGTTAGGTTTTTGGATGTCCAGGGTTTTGGAATTCACGAGTAATATCAAAAAGGAATCTGGAGCCTCATTGTAATCATTCTTCTCAGACATATGCATGTAGCAACCACATATCTTCTCAAAGATAACTACCACCATTCAAGCAAGTGTTTCAATTCTGCAGTTTTACAGTTTCAGTCTATTTCATTAATTGAATAGAAGATATTGTTTACTAGATATCTATGTTGTTCTTCATGTCTCTTTATTTATTGTATTCAGTCTGTTAATCAGTTCATTCCATTCCTAAATCTGGATCATTGATAGTGACAATATCAGTGGTAGTGATGATGAGTCTACACTTATATTTTAGGGCGGTAGGATAGGGAAAGGAAAGGGCATCATAGCTTCCTTATGGTTGGTTTCAGAGAACTCAGGGATTTGGTGCTTCCTTCAGGTTGGTGCTTGTAAATCAGGGGGTCATAACCTCCTTTTGATTGGTTTCAAAGAACTTAGGGAGTTGGTGCTTACTTTAGGTTGGTACCTCCTTCCAGTTGGTGCTAGAGAATTTGGAATTTGGTGCTTCCTATAAATTTATTCTTGATATATATAAAAAATCATTATGTGGTTTTTTCCCAATTGGGTTTCCACGTAAATTCTGGTGTATTGTGTATCTGATGTGATATTGTTGAATGTTACTTATTTTGGTTATATTCTCATTATATATTGAATGCAATCATAAATGATATATTGTTGATAAAGTTGAATATTATATATTGTGATTGGAAGTGGTAAAAAGTGCTCATATTGATTCACCCCCCTCCTCATTATTCCAACACGTTCAAATATCTTGAGAAGATTGGAAACATCACCTATAGATTGGAGTTTTCATTCCACATGCGACACATTCATCCTATCTTCCACATTATCTAGATGAATTCATTCCAGAGGGACCCAAATGAACCAAGTCAAATTGATCCATCCAAGGCATCGATCATGGTTGCAAATAAACCATGAAGAGAAAAGTTGGGAGAGATATGAGTCCTTGTGGAAATATGAGGACATGATTCATGACTTTGATAGAGGTCGCTATAGATCACAAGTGGTATATAATTTGTTGGGATGGAAACACATTTATTGGGGGAGGATGTAAGACCTCCTAGGACACCCACCCAACATGTGTGCTCCTTGGGAAGATTCGGTGACAGAATAGAAAAAGAGCACAAGGAGGAAACAATTAGTTGGGAAAACTAAGATGTTTGGGTGTGGGCAGGATGATACATATTATTTTAGGAATGATATAAAGGAAGAGATATAATAGAGATATAAAAAAGATAATTACACAGAGAAATGGAAAGGAACACAGTAATACACTAAATCTCAATTCTATTAATGATTGTATTAAATACAAAAGAATGTAAAGTGAAAAAGCACACAAGCTAGCTAGAATGGTGATAGTTATCTTTGAGAAGGGATGTGTCAGCTAAGATCATTTGTAAGAAGCTAGTTACAATGAGGCTCCAAATTCCTTTTTAACATAAAGAATAAATGAGAAAAACCTAAGAATCTAAAAACCTAACCCTAGGAGATGAAGCACCAAAAGTCATGTGGGCACCAATGGAGTAAGTTGGTACATCAACTTATCAGGGTCATAACTTTTCCATACTATCTTTGTTTTAGACACACGATAGCTTGTTAGAAATAAATATCCAAGAAACACACATGTTGTTGTCACATTTTAGTTAAAGTAGACCGTGTGACTATGGTGGGACCAAACAACATTGTCTAGGGCCTCAAAATGGGCTCAAAAGTTTATGACCCGAAAAACTAGGGAAAAAATGCCAAAATGGAAATTGGTCTTTGATGTAGTGGAATAGGTGGGTGTCCATCGATATCCACCTAGATCATTCATCCCCCATTAGGAATCATTTTTTTCCATTGTGTAAAGTTCCTGCATCAGATGAGGAAACTTTTGTTGAACCTCACTCTTAGTGAGCCACTTGCCCTGATGAAATGTTGCTTTGATGACCCGATAGAGTTTGATATTCTATTGATGGGTGTCCTTTGTATTGGTGTACATGATCTTATAAAATGTCTCTTGTTCGATGTAGGAAGTATTGAGTTTCTAAGGGCCAACTACTTGACCACATTCGAAGTGTCCAATAGAGGTGGAAAATATGGTTGGAGTAGTTCCACATTAAATATTGGGTGCAATCCAAGGAAACGAGGAATACTTAATGAAAAATCATTCTCATCCACATCCTTGGTGATGGTGTAGTGCCCATATCGAAGTTGGTGCAACTTCTAATGGGGTCATGTGAGGCACTCCTTCTAAAAATGAAACCATACGTTATATCCCACCTAAATTTTGTGTGGTGCCCAATGTTGATCATTGTGTTGCTTGTACTTGGCATTGGATTTCTGCATAATATCATGAACTTGTTATTGGATATGATGGATGTGCTCAAAAAAATTTCTTTCCTGATTAGCCTCTGTATGAGCATGGGAGGAATCTTCCTCTACAGTTGCAATGGGCAGAGTTACACCAATGGGGGCCAATGGTTGGAACCCCAAGAACACCAGAAAAGGGTTGTGGCCAATAGAGCTATGGAGGGATATTTTATAGGTATGTTGAACATAAGGAAGGATTTCATTCCATGAGCGTGGATGTTTGGAATTATATATTTGCAGGATATGGACAATCATCATGTTGAGTACCTCTATTTTTCCATCAGTCTGCAGGTGGAAGAAAGTCGATTTGGTCATCTTGTTGTCCATCATCGACCATAGGTTGGACCAAAAAGTGCTCAGGAACCTACTGTCTTGATTGAAGATAATAGTTTGCGGTAGCAAAAAATGAACCCAAACATGTGTGAAAAATAACTTGGTAGTGACCTCGGTTGTGATGATCATCTTTCAGAGTGCCAAAGTTTCCATCTTAGAGAATTGATCGATGACCACGAAGACACAATCATGCCCATGCTTCGTTGAAGGCAAACCAGAAATGTAGTCCATGGAGATGGACTCCCAAGGCCTATATAGAGTAGGTAGAGGACTGTATAACCCATTTTTCTTAATGTAGGGATTGAAAATAGCATAAGTGGTGCAATATCTGATGTACTTGTGAACATCTTGTTGAAGCTTCGGCTAATAAAAATTCTTATGCAGTACTACCACTGTATTTTCTATACAAAAATGTCCACTACCCAACTGTAATGAGATTCCTAGATCAACTTTGCATGCTCGCTTGAAGGAACATATAGGTGGCTCAGATGGCATAATAATCCATCCTAGAGATAAAACTTGGGAATTGGTTTTCCTTTGCTCAACGTTTGATATAAAGTAGCAAAGGTAGAGTCATTATTGTATAATTGTGCCCATACAAATGTCTCTCATTTCCACAAGATTTAGGAACTATGGTTAGTGCTATCACTGGGGGTTGAATGAGGAAATATATGACATGGTTGGTTCTACCATTCTTGTACTTGATATCCAAGTGGAATTGTTTCATGTACGTGGACCACTTAAATGTGGATGAACGTTTCCTTCCCCAGAATTTAATTATTCCATTGTCAACTTACCTACACAATGGAGTACTCATATTTTTCATAGGTGGGGTATCTTTGAACAAAATCATATATATTTTCACAATGATAGGATATATTATTCCCATGTTGAGTGAGGACTGCACCAATAGACTAATCATAAGCATTTTTATCAATATAAAATGTTTGTTGCAAGTCTAGAAGAATGAGGATTGGCACTAAGAATAGGTGGGATTTCAGATCATCAAATTATTTCTAATGGGGCATGAACCACACAAAATTGGCCTTCACGCCACCCTCGGTCATCTGGATTAAGGACCAAGCGATATGTGATAACCTCAACACAAACCGTTGATACAACTTAGCAAGGCCCAAGAATCTGTAGAGATCGGTCATTGTTTTCGGGGCTAGCCAATCGTGGATGAATTGGATCTTGGATGGATCTACATGTACACCCTTCTCATCCATTATGTATCCCAAATATTGTATTATATACATTTTGAAGGAACACTTCTCCAAATTGTCATATAACTTGTGTTGTCGCAGGTTGTCCAATACTTGTTGAATATGCTCCAAATTTTCCTCCCAAGCTTTTTTGAAGATGAGGATGTCATCCAAATATACAACCATAAAGGAGCTTGTGAATGGTCGTAATATATCACACATCATCCACATGAATGTGCCCAAGGAATCATTCAATATGAAAGGCATGACCAACCACTCAAAGAGGCCTGCTTTGGACTTTAAGGTTGTCTTCCACACATCATTTTGCTCAATTGGCACCTAGTGGTATCCTGACTTAATATCAATATTAATGAAAAACTTGGCTCCATTAAGTTGATCGAGAAGATCATCAATCCTAGTGTAACACCGTTATTTCCCCCAGTTGTAATTAATCATTACTTTTGATTATCATGCCATCACATGTGACCAATGTAAATGTATTATTGTTTAGATTGATAACAAATGACTATGGGGGTGAAGCCTTGAAGTACTAGCCATGATACCATCAGAGGAAAGAGTGATGAAACGTATAGAGAGGGTTCATCATGCCAAGATGACCCAATCCTCTTTGTTGAAATCTTTGATCTGGAATAATAATCCACATCTCGATCCCAAGGAAAAATCAGTTAATGAGACAACTAACTAGTGGTTGAACGACCAACTACCCTAATGAATAGAAGCATGGAGGGCCTGGCTAAGAAGACAGAAAATTTTCATCCTAAAGTACCATGGAGTATAGTCTTCCTATAGACCTAGATTGACCTGAGTTCCTTTTGGAAGAAGGAATAGGACAGGTCTAGAACCTTTTTGAGGGAGGCATGGAAGATAATACAAAAAGAGAGAGAGAGAGAGAGAGAGAGAGAGAGAACATAAGAGAGTTATGGAGGTGCGAAAATTTCCATTCCCAGAAGGGGGCTTGGAAAATACCATGGAACTCGTGGAAGAGTTCTAATTTGGAACATAGATGATTCAAACAGAAGAGAGAACTCCCTGGTGGTATCATGGCTTGGAACGGGGGTGGCCAGATTGCAAGAGTGAATTCCTCTGAGCCTATGGTTGGGTGGAAAGGAAAACACCAACAATTAGTTTGGTAGCTCTAAATTACAATAAAGATAAGTATTTCACATATTATATGTAATAGAATTTAAATGTGTGATGGGATGTTTGTGACTATGTTTGATATGCGGATTGCATGATTAGTGGTATAATTTGTGACTCTGATCGCCTAGAGGCCTAGGGAAATTTGAAGTAAAGCTTGAATATCATATCTTCTAGATGGTTTTTTTCCTACCTCTATTTAGAGAAGGAGAATTGTTAGTAATAAGTTTTAAGTGAATTTGGGAGCATAAGACTTTTCCCCCTGTGTTGGTTGGAAGGTCCATCAAGAGACTATCCAGGGACCAAATATGGAAATATAGAGTCAGGACAGACTCTATGGATAACTTCGAACTTGTTAATCCCTTAGAACTATCATTACCCTATTACAAGATTTGGATTCTGAAGTGAAAGGCACTTCCTTCAAACCATTCTTCCAAGTAACTGCATGTTCAAGTTCACGAACTTAAGAAAATCTTGTGTAATATTTAAGAGTGTAGCCCTATGGGGATTTTCAAAACCCCATATGATGAAGACCCTCGAACCCTGCATTATTCTCAATGGGATATAAGCCTTCTAAGGTTTGGTACTTCAAAGGTTTGGAGCTTTAGGATGTTATAACTTCACAACACTCCAAAATCTCATCAAAGGAAACCATTTGAAATGGTTCACCGGAAACTCATGGTTTCCTATCCATTTCCATGGGATCCTCTTTACCGTTAAACCATGACTAGCTCTTCAGTCACTAAGTAACACAAACCATAGATATAATGATATTCAGGATCCTTCCTCACCATTGGATATAAGATACAGTCAATTCGGCATTGACCCACTCTGGGCATGAAAGAGTTTGAAATGGTAAGAATCCCCAAAAGTTGAAGTCACAAATTAACGTAAGACATTTATCTAAGGATCCTTCAGGACCTTTCTCGACCGTCATATTGAGCATAGTGGAAGGATAGGGTAAGTGATATTACTAACCAACAATAAGCATTCATCCCCGCTTCATGACCCTTTTCAAAAGTAATCCTTTGGGGAGTCGAAGGGTTAGGAATTGTAAGGGGAAAAAATTGTGAAGTCCCGAAATGGAGAAATCTTCCCAACTATCGTATCGACAGAAATAATTAGGGAGACATGTGAATCATTGATCTAAGGATCCCTTGGGGACCTTTCCCAACCACTCGATCAACTAGTGGATGGATAATTTAAGTACTCTGGCTAAGTCATAATTCAGGAGTTAGGAACTTCAAAACTTCAAGACTTCAAGGCTCCGGGATAGTTGGCATGTTGGTGCATGGTCCAAATGTTGAAGTGTCAAAGATTGGAGTATGTGATGAAGTTATATAACTTCAGAAATCTAGGACTCAGAGACCTCGAGATATTTGAGGATGTAGGAGGATGTGTTAAGCATCAAAGTTCCCTTGGTGAAGTGTCCAGTTCCAATTGGATAGGATTGCATACACCATGATGTTGTAGTGTTCCTAGATAATTCCATGTGGCATTGTGGGATTGGTCGCAAGTTAGGTGTGGGACCCCCACCCATTTTCAAGTCTAAACCACATGTTAAGTGTGGATAAATCCCAATCATCATATCTTTAAGAGTGGACATAGCTCCACCATGGATCTCGGTAAGGAAAGGGACTCCATGACTTTGAGTCTCCGAGAACATTTTTAGACATGTACATGAATGAAGAAGGGATGAAGGCCCAATATCCATGTAGGCTCAAGGAACATCCCCTGTAACCACTCCTCCAAGGGCCACATAATTTCTAGAGTGAAATGACCTGGGCCATGAAAGTTTTATGTTGGATAGTATGCCATGTGGTTAAGAGGATGGCCATTGGCCAAGAAAATCCCAAAAACTTCGGAATGTCATAAATCGTGAACCATAACTCGTCTTTGGAAAAGTTCATGGTCATTGGAAAGCTCTCAGTGAGAATAAGGGGATGGTTCCCTTATTCAAGGAACTCAAAGAAGTTGTAGGAAGGATAAAAAATTTACCCCATCCCTTAAAAGGGTGCCAGGGGGTTGGGTGTGTGACATATTGGTATCAAACCATGCAATAACAATTGGCATGTTTGGGCTCACAAAATAGTCAAATAACTTTCTTTTATTAAGAAAAATTTAAGGGGGAGGGAAACCTACCCTACCCTATCCATCAGAACAACATTTAAACACTAGGCCTAGATGGGCCAGAAACTAGCCACAAGACTAGTATAACAAGGAAAAGACAATCCTGCTAGAAAATTTCCCATGAATTGAAGAAGCTTACATGTTATTTTTACAAGCCCCTTGTTGGCACAGGGGTAGACCCAGGGTTCAACGCTTAACAACACACCAACAAAACCCCTACTACTGGCCCTTTCGGAAACACCTATGAAGTAGGTGAAGTCTCACCCAAGGTAGAAGCAGGGGGGTTACAGGATGCAGGTGTATGTAACCAGGAAGGGACATGAATCTATGATAAGAGAACTTCACAGAATATTCTGTTAATGCTTAGGAAGTGAACATGCATTAGTTTATTAACCCAATTAAGACCACAGAGCATAATCAAAGACAAATAAGTACAGTAACAACCAATGATTATACACCCTGAGAACTTAACACTTAACACTGTGAGTTAAATCTAGCATTTATTTACCCTTAATCATAAGTCGAATACTTGAGAAACAAAATATATATTAATTACACGTCATAATCAAAGCACTAAGCAAATGCATAACAAAAATAACATTGCACAAAGAAAACCATGAGACACTAGATATACGTGGTTCACCCCAGGGTGGGGCTACATCCCCAAACCGCTTCGCCTCTTTATTATTTTCCAAGATATTACATCCAGTCACTCTTGTGCACTAAGCCACAAAGTCGAACTCCACACAAGACAAGATGATGCAGGCGCACCAACCGGGGGTGGTGGCACGTCCACCCATAGGACCTTTCTCCTTCCTCGGCCCAAAGAACTTTGAAGTTCTCCTATTTCCCTATCGGAAAATTTTCCTCCCACAGGAAACTCATCGAGGTCTCCCTTCCTTCTATCGGTATTTACCTCTATCAGGGTTTTGAAACTAGCAATGTTCTGGTGGGTTGAATTCCCGGTGCCCGATCTCCCGATGCGCTACTTTTCCCGTTAGCCCCTGCTGCGATCTCTACACAATATGACCGTTGACTCCTGACCCCGACCTTGTCCCTTATTGGGGTTCGGGGTTTCGCGAGTCAAAGTGCGTTAAGACTCTTGACAACGGAATCTTTGATTTCCCGATGAGCTTCAATCTCCGTCCAGCTGACAACTGGCTCCCACACTATGGTGCTTCTCTCATCCCTGCTATGTCTGACAGTTGTTCCCCACCGATCGGGGTTTCGCGGATCGCGATTTCGAAGTGCTTGAATCACTCGTCCCTGGGATCTCTAATATCCCGATGAACTCCAACCTCCGATGGATTTTGCTCCTGGTCGGGACTTCCTCCGACGGGTAGATATTCCCCACGTGTCCACTGAATGAACAGTCTCGATCCTGTCAGTAAATCGCGGATCGCGATTCCGGTTGACAAGGGTTCTATGTACTTAGAAACTCCGATTTCTCGATTCCCGATTCCTGGGATCACGCGACACATGTCCTCCTTGAGATCCTATGGCTATGATCCCTCCGTCGTTCTGGGGTTCTCCTGGTCATGGACCTTTGGATCCTGGGATTTTGGAATGTCGATGAACTCTCGACTTTCTGCCACCTGTCCCGATAGACGGACGACCTAGATCTTCCCGGGGTTTCAGGGTTTCAATTGTTGAAAAACACTCAACCACGGAATTCTCAATCCTTCGAATCCCGATGGTAACTACCATGCGACTTCTGTCAGATCCAACGGCTGATGGGTAACTGGTCCAAGATCCTACGATTCACGACCCCTGGGGCTTGAACTCCCAGCGCGACCGTTACCTCTTCACTTCTTCGATAGATCCAGCGGCTGACGGGATTCTGCCAACCTCTTCTGCGAGATCCTGACCGTCCACTTCCTTCTTGGATATCTTCCACGAATGCTGGTCCTTCTCCACGTAACTTTGTAGCAACTATTCAATCACTCTATGCACAGACTCTCGGTGCTTCTCCTCGATGGATTTTGGAAGCCCTATCCCTTTTGATCTTTTCCTCAATGGCTTTCAACCTCAAAGAGGTTCTTTGCATGCACTCCTTGTGGCAATTCTCAACCACTTCTAAGTGTTGAGTTCTCCTGACTCTACGCACACCTGCAGCAGTAGTCCCTCGATACTTCACTCAGTTTCACGAGTGAGACTCTCCTTATCCTGTGCACTCCTTGCACAACTTTAGCAACCCACTCTCACTCCTGAGTGAATGAGAACAAGAGTTTAACTCCTTGAGCCTTCTGTCAACGCACTCCTTGCAAACGACTTCAACTGCACTCCTTGCAGGAATCCTTGCTCAGAAAGAGAAACAATTGTAACTCACTTCACTCCCTTTCATATTTCAATCTCAACACATGAAATCACACACACAGTATAATAGCAAATGCATAACAGGAAGTAATTCTCATAAGTAGAGCATTCAACACACATACACAACGAATAACACAACATCCATGAATCTGAATCAACTTCTTCTACTAATTCCAGATCTGTACATGGATGTTTTCTACAATCCTCTGCTATTCTCCTATGCTCTAGATTCTTCTTTCTCCTGTTAGTGTTACAATGATACAATGAGGGTGTCTATATCCCGTTTCCCTCCTTCTTCTAGAACCGTCTAATCTAAATATTCAATTCTACCTACTTACATTTACTACTTATAAATGCCTCTGTCTATCTCAGACGAGAGCGTATGGCTCAAGGTCTAATTACATTTTACCAAGGTGCCTTCATTAAATGATCTCATTTATGTTTGTGCATCATCTTTAAGGGAAATTCAAAAACTTGTACTGAACGTCTTCTAGCTGTCTTCCGCTTCCACGTTGGTTTTCTTGTCGTGAGGGATGCTCTTGCATCATACTCCCTCGCTTGAAAATTTGCATGGGCTCGTGTCCATGAGCTCCTTCACGGTATGTCCATGCTTCAAAATTTCTTCTTTAGTCTCCCAGCTGGCATTTTGAACTGGTTGTCCCTTCCATTTGACAAAATATTCAAAATATTCTTTCCTTCTGGTTTTCTTACCCACTCTTCTATTCAGTATCTGCTCCATCTGTGGCTTTTCTGCAATTGGCATCTGCTTCTACCATTGAACCTCTGGTTGTTCATCACTTGTTCCTGCTTCCTGAAGCTTGCATGGGTATAAATCCGAGACATTGAATATCAAAGATATTCCAATGCCCTCTGGTAACTCGATCTCATAAGCATTCTCTCCCATCTTCTTCAAGACCTTGCATGGTCCGATTTTCTTCATCTTCAGCTTGTTGTATATTCCTCTCGGGAACCTTTCCTTCCTCAAATGTGCCAGAACCAGATCACCAACTTCAAACTGAAGTTGTCTCCGATGCTGATCTGCTCTGCATTTTTATTCCTGACTTGACTTCAATAGTCGCTCCTTCACCTGGTTGTAAAGTTCCTTCATCGCTTCAGCGAATTCTCCTGCACTAGCACTGTTAGTATCAGTCTATTATGAATCCCTCAATTCAGAAACTCCTCTCGGCTGCATTCCATATACAATCTGAAATGGACTTTTTCCTGTGCTCCGATTTACTGAGTCATTGTAAGCAAAATCTGCCTATGGAAATATACTATCCCAACTACTATGGTGCTCTGTCACCAAGCTTCTCAACAAGTCTCCTATACTTTTGTTCACTGCTTCCGTTTGCCCATCCGTCTGAGGATGATAAGCAGAACTAAATGCCAAGTTAGTTCCTAGCTTCTTCCATAATGTCCTCCAAAAATGCCCTATGAATTTTATGTCTCTGTCTGAAACTATGCTTTTCGGCAATCCATGAAGTTGAACAATCTCTTTGAAAAACAAATTTGCGATGTGAGTCGCATCACTGGTTTTTTGGCATGGAATGAAGTGTGCCATCTTAGAAAACCTATCATCTACCACAAAGATTGAATCAACACCCCTTTGTGTCCTCGACAACCCCAACACGAAATCCATGCTAATTTCATCCCACGGCTTCTCAGGTATGGGCAATGATTGATAAAAACCCGCATTCTGCTTCCTGCCTTTTGAATGATGGAAAATCCTACATCTGTCCACAAACCTTTTGAACTCTGCTCACATCCCTAGCCAAAATTATGACTCACTCAACCTCGTGAATGTCTTGTCGTGACCAAAGTGTCCTGCTAAGCCTCCGCTGTGTTTCTCCTTTAACAGATTCTCCCTCATGGAGCAATTCGGAATACACAATTTGTTTCCTCTGAACAACAATCCTTCTTGGACCATATAGTCTATCCAAGGGCTTTTGTCTCTGAGAACTGGATTCTCAGCTGCTTCATATGCTTCTGCAAAATCCGGATCATCTGCATACATGTTCCTCATATCATCAAAGCCTAACGTCCTTACTTTGAACTCCTGCAACAACAAACATTTCCTGATAGTTATCTTGTTTATTACCCTTGAATCAGTGCGCATCCTCCAGCCTCCATCTTTCTTCAGACTGAGTACTGTTGGAACAGCACACGGATTCAAGCTTTCCCTAACCAAGCCTTTGTCCAACAACTCCTGGACCTGTCTTTTAACTTCTTCATTCTCTTGCGGCGTCAATCTGTACGCGGCTTTTTTTGGCAAACTAGCTCCTGGTATGAGGTCTATCTGATGACTCACACTCCTCATCGGTGGAAACGAACGAGGTAGTTCATCCACTACAATATCAGTGAACTCTTCCAGCAGTTCCTGAACTTCTTCTGGTAAATCGTCCACCTTTTTGCTAGTCAGAACAATTCTCGGCTTTCTGACCACAAAGAATTGTGGATCCTCCTTCTTCTTAACTTCTGTAAGAAGTTCCTTCCCACTCATGAGAAGTACTCTATTGCTTACTTCCGATTTCACTTCTCTATCCTCAATCGGATACAATGTGTGGTTTCTCCCATTCTTCTCCAGGGTATATGTGTTCATTCTCCCATCATGAATCACATTTCTATCATACTGCAATGGTCTTCCCAGCAATAAATGACAAACATCCATAGGAATAACATCACATAAAATTTTATCATTATATCTTCCTATCTTGATGTCAACCAAGCACTGTTTAGTGACATTTACCTGATGTCCCTTCTGTAGACATGAAACCTTGTATGGACTTGGGTGATCAGTTGTCTTCAACTCCAGCTTTTCTACCATTTCGGTTGAAACGAGATTATCTGTGCTTCCACTATCCACAATGACCTTGCACACTCTATCCTTGGTTTTGCAAGCAGTCCTAAAAAGACTGTTCCTCTACGCTGAGTTTTCCACCTCCTTTTCTGGCGTCAAAAGGACTTTCCGCATCACCAACGACCTTCCACTTTCAGCGTATTCAGCCTCAAATTCTCGCCTCTGTGCCTCGATGATGTGAGTCTCTCCCGTTTCTTTCTTTTTCTCTGGACACTCGAACGACCTGTGCCCATTTTTTCCACATGTGAAGAATGTGATTACTCCACCTCTTCCTCTTCCTCTACCTCTGGTATGATGAAACCTACCATTATCATCATATCCTCCTCTTTGTTCAGTTTGTTGTCCTTGCTGCTCAACATATGGCCTTCTCTGCGAGGTTCCACCTCTTTCAACCTTTCCCTGAGGGTTCTTCCATTCCTCCTTGGGCTTCTGGATTCTTTCTTGGGCAACTGCCTTGCCTCTGGGCTGGCTTCTACCTTGGCCTCTCTGACTTTGTTTATGGCTCAGCTTCTCCTCAGCTTTCAGAGCCATTTGGTAAGCATCCTCCACCATTTGTATGGTTTCCATACTTATTTCATCCTGAATTTCATACCTCAGGCCATTCATATACCTGGCCACCTTTTCGTCATTACTTTCACGATGACCTGCCCTGATATTCAACCTGTAAAATTCCTCAGTATACTCCTTCACTGTCATTAGCTTCTGTCTCAGGTTCTGCATCCTCCTGAACAGAGAAATTTGATAATCCCTGGGAATGAATTTTGCTTTCATCTTTGCAATCATCCTGTCCTAGCTCTTAATCTTCTACTTTCCTTGGCAATGCCTATCAGCCTGCAGTTCATCCCACCATAAGGCTGCATGTCCTTTCAATATCGTAACAACATGCATGACCTTCTTATCCTCTTCGATATCTTCATAATCGAAGTAGGTGTCAAGAGCTCTAATCCAATCTAGAAGCTCTTCCACATCCAGATTTCCCTCATAAACTGGAACGTCCATTTTCACCTTTGTACTCATTCTTGCAACAGCTTTTAGTAAGCGTTCACTTGCTGCATCTTCCTCTGGGACTTATTCTTCTCTATGTCCATCTTCACCTTCATCCTCAGATTCAATGATATCTCCTGTATCAGCTTTGCACCTCTACGATGTCTCCATGTCCTCCATTCTGGCACGAAGATTTTGTATTTCTCTCTCCATGTCTGGATTCTGTACCGGCCTACCTCTTTCTCTGGACAATTCCCTTTCTTCCTCTAAATCGAGTGATTGTCTACCTCTTCTCCTTGGTGGCATGGTGAATTCTCTCTGTCCTCTGCTATAGAAAGCAAAGAAGTTTTTCCGGTGCTCTGATACCACTTGACGCAGGCGCGACAACCGGGGGTGGTGGCACGTCCGCCTACAGGACCTTTCTCCTTCCTCGGCCCAAAGAACTTTGAATTTCTCCTATTTCCCTATCGGGAAATTTTCCTCCCACGGGAAACTCTTCGAGGTCTCCCTTCCTTCTATCGGGATTTACCTCTATCGGGGTTTTGAAACTAGCAATGTTCTGGTGGGTTGAATTCCTGGTCCTCGATCTCCCGATGCGTTACTTTTCACGTTAGCCCCTACTGCAAGCTCTACACAATATGACTGTTGACTCGTGACCTCGGCCTTGTCCCTTATCGGGGTTCGGGGTTTCACGAGTCAAAGTGCGCTAAGACTCTTGACAATGGAATCTCCAATTTCCCGATGAGCTTCAATCTCCGTCCAGATGACAACTGGCTCCCGCCCTATGGTGCTTCTCTCAGCCCTGCTATGGCTGACAGTTGTTCCCCACCGATCGGGGTTTCGCGGATCGTGATTTCAAAGTTCTTGAATCACTCATCCCTGGGATCTCCGATATCCCGATGAACTCCAACCTCTGATGGATTTTGCTCCTGGTCGGGACTTCCTTCGACGGGTAGATCTTCCCCACGTGTCCACTGAATGAACGGTCCCGATCCTGTCGGTAAATCACGGATCACGATTCCGGTTGACAAGGGTTCTGTGTACTCGAAAACTACGATTTCCCAATTCCCAATTCCTGGGATCACGCGACACGTGTCCTCCTATGATCCCTCCGTCGTTCTGGGGTTCTCCTGGTCATGGACCTTTGGCTCCTGGGATTCCGGAATGTCGATGAACTCTCGACTTTCTGCCACCTATCCTAACAAACGGACGACCCAGATCTTCCCGGGGTTTCGGGGTTTCAATTGTTGAAAAACACTCAACCACGGAATTCCCGATCCTTCAAATCTTGATGGTAACTCCCGTGCAACTTTTGTCAAATCCAACTGTTGATGGGTAACTGGTCCAATATCCTATGGTTCACGACCCCTGGGGCTTGAACTCCCAACGTGACCGTAACCTCTTCACTTCTTTGATAGATCCAACGGTTGACAGGATTCTGCCAACCTCTTCTACGAGATCCTCACCGTCCACTTCCTTCTTGGATATCTTCCATGAACGTTGGTCCTTCTGCACGTAACTTTGCAGCAACTATTCAATCACTCTATGCATAGACTCTTGGTGCTTCTCCTCGATGGATTTTGGAAGCCCTATCCCTTCTGAGCTTTTCCTCAATGGATTTCAACCTCAAAGAGGTTCTTTGCATGCACTCCTTGTGGCAATTCTCAACCACTTCTAAGTGTTGATTTCTCCTGAATCTGCGCACACCTGCAGCAGTAGTCCCTCAATACTTCGCTCAGTTTCACGACTGAGACTCTCCTTATCCTGTGCACTCCTTTCACAAATTTAGCAACCCACTCTCACTCCTGAGTGAATGAGAACAACAGTTTAACTCCTTGAGCCTTCTGTCAATGCACTCCTTGCGGACGACTTCAACTACACTCCTTGCAGGAATACTTGCTCAAAAAGAGAAACAATTGTAACTCACTTCACTCCCTTTCAGATTTCAATCTCAACACATGAAATCACACACACAGCATAATAGCAAATGCATAACAGGAAGTAATTCTCATAAGTAGAGCATTCAACACACATACACAGAGAATAACACAACAACCATGAATCTGAATCAACTTCTTCTACTATTTCTAGATCTGTACATGGATGTCTTCTACAATCCTCTACTATTCTCCTATGCTCTAGATTCTTCTTTCTCCTGTTAATGTTACAATGATACAATGAGGGTGTCTATATCCTGTTTCCCTCCTTCTTCTAGAACTGTCTAATCTAAAAATTCAATTCTACCTACTTACATTTACTACTTATAAATGCCTCTGTCTATCTCAGATGAGAGCGTATGGATCAAGGTCTGATTACATTTTACCAAGGAGCCTTCATTAAATGAACTCATTTATGTTTGCACATCAGCTTCAAGGGAAGTTCAAAAACTTGCACTGGACGTCTTCCATCTATCTTCCGGTTCCACGTTGGTTTTATTGTCGTGAGGGATGCTCCTGCATCACAAGAGATTTGTGCACTAAGCATTGGATCCTCCTTCTTTACCTCCCAAAAATAGGTCAAATGCATAGAGCCAAATCTCTTATTACAACACTTAGAACTCGCTCCACACTGAGCATCAAAAGCATTAAGCACGGTCTACAAAATCACACTCGATCACAAAGCCTCGACACACACATATATACTTAGATATTCCTTCTACAATACATTCCTCTTTATTTATACTTTACAAAATCTTACAATAGGTCCTAAACATGGGGAAAACCCATGGGCCGGCATCCCATAAACCTGTTACAAAAACCCTAGATGACCCCTTACTGGGTCCACATAACCCTCAAAATAGGTGAGATCTACAATCTCAACTCTGCCTGGGTGCTCCTACTTCGATAAGCATGTCGAAGTCCATAAGTGGGCCAAAAATTACCAAAGTTTCCCCAAAACTTTGTCGAGGGCCAATACCTTGGTTGAGGTTTCCTTTTGGAAAATTCTTACAACAAAAAAAAGGTTACTAGAGGATGTGTAGTAGAGGGAGAATATTTTTGATTTGGTAGAATGATAGGTACTCCTATAGGAGTGGGATTGTGTTGATAAGCACCAATAGCAATATTTTTATGTGAATGGACCTAATAGGTTGTGAGGTTTCCTAGAAAAGTGGGGAGTTCGATCCTCTGGAAACCACGATGATTGTTTATTTCAGGGGTAAGAGACTTATGAGAAACAATTCCTCATGGTTAAAGGAATTGAACATGAAGTGATAGTATCTATTTCAATAATAAATTTCCAATTTAATAAATGAGACTAAACCCTATATGTATAACCCCTCATGAATAGGGGATTGATGGAAATTGTAAGGTCAATTTACTTGACCTATGATGAATGAAAATTATTGTTGGAATAACCCGGTTAAGAAAGTAAAAAGGATCCCTATAGAATAAGAATAAACCTCATAAAAGAATAAGTTGAGTGACATGAGAAAGTTCAAAAACTCATGCTTTTTCTAAGGGAGTGTGTATCCCTATTAACTTAAGGGTGTTTATATGCAATTGGTAAGATAGTGGAATGTATCTGCACTGTAGGAATAAGAAAAATGTTCGGTGCACGAGGATATGTTGAAATGCATATGGTAAATATTGAGCATGCATATATATATATATATATATATATATATATATATATATATTATGGTTTTTCTTTGGATGTAAAAAAATGTTAGGTCATAGATCATATGGCTAGTGATGATCTGACTATAGAAACATACATAAAATATTGATGATGTTGAGGTTGAGGTAGAATGGTTAATGAAATGTTGATCCCAAATGTGTTAAAGGAAGTGTTGGGGAACTTATAGATGACCAATGGGTCAGGTTGACATTCATAGGTGGATGCAATCCATATAACGTATGGTTGGGTATACTCAAGTAATATTGAGAGGGAATATAGAAAATGATTCTCTTGATAAAAAAGTTTGTTAACCAAAAATTGTTTGAGGCATGAAAAAGAAGATTGACAAGTTTTCTTTTTTCTTTTCATACTATTGGAATTGCCCATATGATATTTTTGGGTTGTTGAATAATTTTATAATAGTTGAGGCAAGAATGCCTTCTTGTTGGTTGTTGTCATATGGAAAGGGGGACATAGTTATGATTATGTATGTTAAACTTGCCATGTGGATATCATGTGAATGACTGAAATCTCTCAACAAAGAGGGAAGCTCGATGTTGAGTATCTCTATGAGACTGATCCAGGTGGATATATATGGCCACCCACCTTTTCCAACTGGCTCAAAACAATTTTCTGGCAATTTTGGTAATTTACTATTTTTAGTAGTTTTTTCGGGTCCTGAACTTTCGGAGCCATTTTGAGGCCCTAAACGACGTTTTTTGGGAAAATGGGGAGCAGCATGGAACAAAATTCAATGTTTCTCACACAAAAGTTGTAGTCCTAGGATAGATCTTTCTAATGGTGTATCGAGCAAAATTTACGCCTCAGGGAAGTTGATGTATCAACTACCCCCATCGGGGCCTGCAAACCTTTTGGATTTTCATATTTCGGGGTCAGGGTTTTTGATTTTCCTTATGTTAAAAATGCCCTTAGAGCCTCATTGTAAAGATCATATTCTCACATATGCAAGTAGCCTTCACATATCTTCTCAGAGATAAGCTGCCACCATTCTAGTGAGTCTTTCACTCTGTATTTTACAGTCTTTGTACATTTTCACTCATTAATAGAAAATTGTGTATCAGTGTATCTCTGTGTTTATGGTTGCATCTCTGGTACATTTGTGTTATATTATTGGATATCCACAATATCTATGTGCATTTATTTATTATATCTCCACTCTCATTTCATCCTGAAAATAATCCAGATCAGTGGTATCAGAGCAGGCTGCTCTTGATTGTTTTTTAGTGCATGTCCCCGACGAGGTCTTTGTATAGCAAGTTCAGTCTTGAGATTGTCTCTATTGAAGACAATCACTCTCACACACCCAAGAAACCCTCCATGGTGGAAGAAAATAAAAATGACAAAGAAGATGATCCTATCAATCTATTGCTTGAGCAAGATTTCACGCGACAAAGGGACAAAATGATGGAGAATTTTTCCCACATCCTTCAATGTTTGCCGATAGAAACAGGTGCTTCTTCATCAAGCGACCACTTTGGAATAACCTTGCCTTTCAAGGTACAATTTAATTTTTATATTCATGTATTTGAAGGATAGTTAGATGCAGAAGCCCTAAAACAATGGTTAAACCTACTAGAAGGTTATTTCTCTGTTCAAAATTTTTTTGACAGAGAAAAGATCACCTTTGCACTCCTTAAATCTCTCCCCCATGTCAAACATTGGTGGGAAACTTACTAGGAGCAGAGTTCCACATATGAGTCTGGAATATATGGGGTCGAGCCCACTTGGGTAAAGGAACAGTATTACCCTATTGGTGACTATGAGGAACAATACATGAGATGGACCACACTACGACAAGAGAGGGGACAAGAAGTTCCGGAGTTCACCAAAACTTTCCATACCTTCCGCACCAAGATGGGTATCAAGGACTCCAAAAGAAATTTGGTTCTGAAATACCGTGGGGATATACACAGATACATCCAAACTGAAATGGATTTTTTGGACATCTCATGACTTGGTGTTGCTTATCGATATGCTGTTAAAATCGAGCAGAAATTTAAGCACCAGAACAAACGAAAGTTTGAGTCTACAAATACGCAAAAACCAAAGTATGAGAAAGACGTTCCTAACAAACAGCTTCCTGAAAACCATTCTAAGCCATAGGAAAAGAAGGGTCATAGGAAGACAAAGAAGGACACCGAAAAATGGTGTGATTTCCACAAAATCCCTTGGAACAACACAAATAAATGTCGCTCAAAACAGTCATTGGTGGCTAAGATCAAAGACAAGGAGTTGAACCTTGATTCAGAATCTAATTCTGAAAATACTGGTAAAAGATAGATCATCGACACAAACCCCACTTCTATTGTCACGACTGCAACAATTCAACCAGAAGAACCAACAGATCCAGAAGAGGGGGAGCGCCTTTTTCATTCACAGATGTGAGTGAAGGGGAAACCGCTTCATTTTATTGTTGATAGCGGAAGACATAATAACCTCATCTCAACAGAGGTCGTCAAACAATTGGGATTGTCGACAACACCACACCCATAGCCATACGACATCAGGTGGATTCACCAAGGACAAGATCTCTGTGTTAGCCAACAATGTCGATTGTCATATAGCATCCAACCCTTCACGGATGAGGTATTATGTGATGTTTCCCCATTGGATGTATGTGATGTTCTGTTTGGCCAACCATATATGTGGAAGCGCCATGCTATTTATGAGTCTCAACCCTGTAGTTTCACTGTTACTTTCGGGGGTCATTTCTACAGAATACTAGAAGTAATTCTGACTATTGACCCACCTAAAAAGTGTTGCAAGGTAGTATCCCATACTACAAAATTTTTCTTTTTCACAATCTGTTCAAAAGGCGAACAGAAGGATTCTGCAACCACTACAGCCTCAGCCCAAGCACCTTCTATCAAACAGAAGTAGGTTGAAAAGGTTGCAACAAAGCAAAATGATTCCTTTTTAACACAGTCATCTCATGTAGCCAGACTAGTTAAAAAGGTCCAACCCTTCCAGCCATAGGTTCGTGACAACCTTCAACAAACCAAGAAGCATGACATCTCTAGCAAGGCAAGCAACTCACCAAGATTCAGAGTCAACAATCATTTTCCCCTCTCCCCTGGGAACTCAAAAAAATGGAGACCATTGCTTCCTAAGGAGGGAGGATTGATCCAGGTGGATATCGTTGGCCACCCACCTTTTCCAACTGGCTCAAAACAGTCTTCTGGCATTTTTGGTAATTTACTATTTTTAGTAGTTTTTTGGGTCCTGAACTTCTGGAGCTGTTTTGAGGCTGTAAATGATGTTTTTTGGGGAAACGGGGATAGATATTTACACCTCTGGGAAGATGATGTATCAACTACCCCCATCGGGGCCCGCAAACCTTTTGGATTTTCATCTTCTGGGGTTAGGTTTTTTTATTTTCCTTATGTTAAAAAGGCCCTTAGAGCCTCATTTTAAATATCATATTCTCATGGATGCGAGTAGCCTTCACACCTCTTCTCAGAGATAAGATGCCACCATTCTAGTGAGTCTTTCACTCTATATTTTATAGTCTTTGTACATTTTTGCTCATTAATAGAAAATTGTGTATCACTATATCTCTGTGTTTATGGTTGCATGTCTGGTACATTTCTGTTATATTATTGGATATGCAAGATATCTTTGTGCATTTCTTTATTATATCTCTGTTGTCATTTCGTGCTCAAAATAATCTTGATCAAAGACTTTTCATAAGAATGGCAGTAAGATCCTTGGGAGAAGGATCTGGAAGTTGGATATGTCCATGTGTATGAATGCCATAGAAAAGGTGCAAGTAACGAGCTTGCATGATGAATGTTTAGCTATGTTTGTATATTATTTAATGCATGTATTTAATGTGTTATAAGGTTTCCCAGTATGAAGACTAATATTAATACCAGATAGATATGAATGAATGATATTAAATGTGCAAGTGATACACATGTATGATGTATGAGCATATGTATAGTAAAGTCACGATGTGACTTCCTGAATGAGTGAAGTGTAAGGAAAGAGTTGCACTTGCAAATATTGAATGAGTACCATGGATGCATGGATGAATCTATTATGAATATTCATGAAAGTTTTTTTTTGAATGATAGATTGAGGGGAATGTGTTCCATACCCTCATGAAAGGCTAGTATAAATTGATGAAAGAGTAAATGAGCAGGGATGCTCCTTTCTCCTGGGGAAAGGAAACCCGATAAGGATTTTAAAGGTTGGATGCAAGTGATCATGAAAAATCATGAACTAAATAAATGTCCATAGATATAGAAAAGAAGTTATTGGTGTGCCTATAGTAGACACACAGTATTTTGAAGCATGTAGTAAGAATATTGTGCATGAAAGCACAAGGGGATAATGTGAATATGTAATTCAGAATACATCATAAGAATGCAAGTTTATATTCCTTATGGAATATTTGGTAAACACGATGAAATGATAAATATGAAGTTGAGTCAAGGTTGATTCCATCACATATAGTGATGGATATGCAATAAGGAAGTTGCATTCTAAAGGATTCCCATGTGAAGGGATTGTGTAAAAACTTTGTCAAGACAACAAAGTCACAACTTTAATGGTTGTTGAGAATTGGGTAGTGGGATACATATATATATATATATATATATATATATATATATATATATATATATATATATATATATATNGTGTGTGTGTGTGTGTGTGTATATCTTGGATTACCTTCTAAAACATAATGTATCAATGGAAGGCTAACAAATGAACATTAAGAATTCTTATAACTAAATGGTAATGTGTAGGAAGCACAGGTTCGTAATTCATTATGAACAAAAATCTTGTTGTTGTAGCATGCTGATTTATCCAGGAAGGTTAAGGTGAAACTAACCAAGATTGTTTGAGGAAAAGAGAAGGGATATCCCATCATGGAGTAGATTGCATAAGTGAAGAAGGATAAGATGAATTCTTTTCTCACTTTAAAATCTGATTTGCTTAACATAATTATGAATCTCAAAAAAGAACAATTGTGAAAGAAGAGCAAAATAAAGAAATAAGTATGTTTGAATGAATAGGGTTGGCTTAGCCGCATTAAGTAAAGGAAGTGGGCCATTGGAAAATAATTCAGCTGGACTGAAATTCCAGGGCTGTGTAGAAGGAGTTGGACAAGGGAAAAGTTCTTTGAATCCTTCTTTGTTGTTTATTGTATTTCTCTGGTATGAGAGACCAATTTATTGATGTAGGTAAGTGTTTTGGCATAAGGAGGTTGATGGTTGTATGTTTATAGATAGAGATAAAAAGTGGGTTGTCATTGCACTAACTAACACATTAAGGAGTAATGTGGTAGAGTGCATAGAGATATGTTGGGGCATATCTGAAAATGCTTTACTGATTTAAATGGTATTATAGATGCATTTTTATTTTACATGAATACTAACATATTTGTGATGTATGTCATGTTTAGAAAGAAATTGGAATAGATGGGAAAGACAATTACGAGTGATGGAAAACCTCAAATAGAGGATGAATACGAGAAGGTTCTTTTTGAAATTTGTTGAAAGGACTTTAAACGTATCCATAAAGAAGCATTGATAATGTAACGCCCCCAACCACCCAGGTCGTGCCATGATACTCATAGAAACAACAATTATCATATGCACATAAATATAAACATAAACAAACAACATATTATGTTCATACATAGATTAATGCGGAAATAAAAATAAAAGCACACATGCAGTACTCACATACAAAACCAATAATATAACAACATATACATGCAATATCCATCCATTATAACACATGTACATATACACAACATGTAAATCAACATAAAAGCGGTACTTATATTTTAATAGGAGACCACCAACTGCGAGCAGAACTTCCACGAGCCTCCCAACCATAGACCACGCTGCTCATCACGCTCAACAGTGGGTCACCCCCGAGTTGGGACTAAACTCCATCGGGCAAGTGAATTCTAGGCTTGCCAAGGACAACCAGGAAGTTGCACAAAACAACGGGAAGGATCTTTTATCCCAAGAGCAACTTATGCCCACAACCCAAAGAACTTCATTCCCCACATGCCTGCTGCACCCCAGGAGGGTACACCTTCACTAGTACAAGTCAATCAACTACTACACCTCACTTACCTTGGGCTTCAACAATAGGCTGGACCAGAATTGTTAGAGTACTATAGCTTCTACGAGACTCCCTTCCAGGAGAACTCACTTCCCAACAAAATCTCTCACCTGGGAGAGTTGCTCTCAAGCCTGACAACCTGCTTCTTCAATTTATTTCCTAAGAAATACAACAACAACATTCAACTGACAAACGAGTGACGACAGCAAAAAAAAATGAGTATGGACACCAAAAGTGGAAACAACCAAACGCTAAGACACAACATGACTCAAGATAATATAATTGCATCTAGCTTCACAAGAGACACACAGGTTAACTCAATTATGACTGCAGGATTCCAAAGGTGCGTACTAGATACATAGGCAATGATGATCAAGAATTGGTTATATGCCTGAATCCTTGGTCAATGGGGAAGGGTGACAGACTTCCAGAGAGTTGTAAGGGTCGTTAGGAAACTCCAAACTGGTCCAGACATAAGGATGGGAAGAAACACCAGAATGGGAAGAGAATCCCCAACGAAATTTCTTTCCACAGCTATAAACAGTGTGCGCCCAAGTTGACACATGTCTTCCTGAAGTCGCATGAGTTCCACTTAACACTCGTTTCCCTTTTTCTCAGGAACTTACGACAACACAACTTATGTCAAGCATCGCCTTTGGTAAATAATAATAAAATATTATTCCCTTAGAGGCAATCCCTCTAGCTTATCCCCTAGGACTAGACATTTAGCCCCCTCCCTTACCCTACCTAGTGGAGCTTAGTCCCCCATATCTCTTTCTTCGTAGAGGGTCTACACGCAGCGATGTATAATTTTTATTAATGATTTTCATAATTACATATACAAAACAGAATCCTAGCCTTAGCATCCTAGGCTCTCTAGCCTAATCATAACATAAGCCTCTTAGATGATTATAACTTGGCTCACCATCCTAAAAAACATGTATATAATTCATAATTACAATTAGGGATCTACCGGGGGATATTACAGATAAGGTAATATCATAGAGGGTGTTGGCAGCTAGAACATATGTAAAAGTGTTCATTCCAATGTGGCATAAGGTATGAAGGGATTTGGTAGAGTCCCCTATGAAGTATTTTATTATATACATGGTATAAAGATATTTGTGAGTGGTTTTTGTATGCCATTAATACCCAAGAAGGGTATGATTCGATAAATAAGATAGCTTGAAAGATAGATGTATGAACCTCTAAAAATCAAGGATGATTTATAAAATTTTATGAATAAGTGATAGCCTGGCTGGACCAATGCTTCAATGGTTCCCTCTGCTCAAATATTTTTTGTCACCCCTCTGGTGTCAATAAGACTGAGGTATGGGTTCATGGTATAAAAAACATATCATTGGTCTAAGGCTTAGTTATTTTTTCATACGACCGAAGGTTGTGACCCTGGTCTAAGCCCACGCTCAAATATTGACCATAGATCTTTCATCCCCTGTCATGATCAAAGTCCCAAATAATTTTTCAATGAAAGGACAATCTGATGGTTGTGTTTCAATCAACCATTGAGATCAATGGTCCACACATCTCAACATGGTGGTATGTTAGAAGCTTGTCCACCGCATGTGTCAATCCTAGAATGACACGTCACCAAATCAACTGACGGTCCAGATCTAAAGCATGTAACCTCTAGAAAATTAACAATCAACCAACTTCAATTTTCATTATGGATCTCCATAATTGTATCTTATCTTTATCTTCTCCTAGCCTAGTCACTCTATAATGCAAGCCTCTCTCTCTCTCTACACCATCTCTTACATTCATACATATATCCTCTCCCTTCTAATCCTATTCTATCAACCTTCTTACTGATAGGCATTCTCGGCAGTAAGGAACAGACTCCAAAATACTACTCGAGAATAACCACACAGAGAAACCCCTATTCTCCCAACCCATTACATATTTATACAGACAATCTAGGGCTTAAAAACCTACTTGGTTCATCCCCAAAACCCTATTACAATGCATGACTACTCCAATTAACTAGTTGTTCAGGTTGATTTCTTCTACTTTTTCGTCTTCATGGTAATTTTTCACTCTAACTGCTATTCCTCCTTCCTTTGTATGTCCTTCCATCTTTAGTACGTTGTACTTTCATCCTTCATTCTCTCTCACTTTCTTCTCCTAATTTACTCTTCTCTTTGCTTTATTCTTCTCTCTTCTTTATTCCCTGCTTTTATTATGTTTACTGCATACTATACTTCTTGATTCACCTCAATTATGCACTCTTACGCAAGCCTGCCCTCGGTGGCAGCCGCTATCACTAGGACCTTCACTATCCTCGGCCTGAAGAGCGTGAATGCTCCTCTAATTCCCCTCGGGAATTCTTCACCCACAGCTTTCTCCTGCCACGACCTCCCTTCGCTTCTCGGGAAATCGGGTTTCGCGGTATTGCGAAACTCGTTCACACAATCTCGTGCAACTCAAACCCCCCCGAACCCCGATGGGTCAATGGTCAACACTTCCGCTTGTCGGGGATTTCCCTATCGGGAAATTACTACTTGCAATGTCAACAATCTGACTTTCCAAACCCCGAGCTCCGAGGTGACGATCTTCCGATACAATGCCACCTGGACTCCACTAAGTCTCGTGGTCCCACACTGCCACGTCGCCGTCAGGATTTCACGGATCGCGAATCCACGATGCAAGTTTTCCTTGGTGTCGAAAACCCCGAACGCTGAATCCCGACCTCCCAGGATACGATGCCACGCGTCCCTGCTCTGATCGACGGCTCCCGTTGATTCAGGAAATCGCTACTCGCGATTTCAATGAGCACGAAACTCTTGCCTCGTCAAACGCCGAACGCTGAACCTCGATGGGCTTTGATCCTTCCTTCCTGCGCTTATGGACTAAACCTCACGCAGCTTTTCCCTGATCCAATGGTCAGCGGAATTTCGCAATTCTCCTCTGTGATCCATGGCCGTTGATTCTCTGTCTTGGAGATCCCCTCCGCTCCAAAACTCTTCTAGTTCGATTCTTCGCATAGGTC
This sequence comes from Picea engelmannii, assembly GCA_009831015.1. Classification (NCBI taxonomy): domain Eukaryota; kingdom Viridiplantae; phylum Streptophyta; class Pinopsida; order Pinales; family Pinaceae; genus Picea; species Picea engelmannii. The sequence goes on along the minus strand of ML785091.1, from coordinate 300,022 downwards.
TGTTCCCACCATAACAGAAAGGAACTATCCCTCCTGAGCTTGATTCCTCTCAAATCCTTCAGAGAACTTTCACGCACTTCATGCACTGGACCTCCAACAACTCTCAAATGTTGAAGTCATTTCGATCCTGTGTACTCACCTGCAACAGAAATATTCCACTCACTTGAACTCAGAATCACCACTGAGACTTCAAATCCAGCCTGCACTCCTCCTGGACGGCTTTAATAACCCAATTCAACGCTTTGGAAGATGAGAATAAGTGTTCAACTGTCTAGCCTCATCAATGCACTCTATGCGGATGAATTCCACTGCACTCTATGCAGGAATCTCCTGGCTCAGACAGAGAAACAATTCAAACTCATTCCCTCTCTTTCAGACTTCAATAAATCTCTGAAAACACATGCACAGCATATTCAAAGAAAATGCATACAAAGGAAGCAGACATTCATGAGCACATAAACATCATACAGAGAAACAACACAAAACCATGAAAGTGAATTAAAGACTTCCTTCTATTAATTCAATATGTACATGGGTGTTCTTCACAAGTTCTCAGCTCTACTCTTCTCTTATGAATGCTTCATCAACAACACAATGATACAAAGGAGGGTGCCTATATTCTGTTTTCCCTCTCGAAATCTACAACTATCAAATCTACAATAAATTCCTAGCTAACAGCATTAAAACTAATAAATGCCTTTCTATCTACAATACAATACAAGTGCGCTTCATTACATCTACTCATTAATGCTTGGCGCAACAAACATCTAGGTAATATTCAAAAAGAAGTTTGCTGGCTTGTCCAGCTGTCTTTCCCTCCGTACTGGCTCGCTTGATGAGTGAGCGATGCTCTTGCATCATACTCCTCGGCTCAAAAGATTTCATGGGCTCCTGTCCATGAGCTCCTGCACAGTCTGCCCATGTTTATGTATCACTGCTTCAGTCTCCCAGCTGGCATCCTCCACTGGGTGATTCTTCCATTTCACCAGGTATTCAAAATACTGCTTCCTCCTGGTCTTCCTGCCTACTCTTTTACCCAGTATGCACTCCATCTGAGGCTTCTGTGCAACTGGAAATTGTTTCTGCCACTTGACCACTGGTTCCTCAGTTCCAGTGTCTGCTTCTCCAAACCTGTATGGGTATAAATCCGAAACATTGAATATTGGAGATATCCTGATGCCATCCCACAACTCAATCCCGCAGGCATTTTCTCCGAACTTTTTCAGGACTCTGCACGACCCAATTTTCTTCATATTGAGCTTGTTATATGTTCCCCTCAGGAACCTTTCCTTTATCAAGTGCACTAGAACAAGATCGCCAAATTCAAACTGAAGCTGTCTCTTTCGTTGATCGGCTCTGCGCTTATACTCCTGATTTGACTTCTGCAGTCGCTGCTTCACCTGCGTGTGAAATTCCTCCATCGCTTCAGCGAATTCTTCAGCACGAGCGCTGCTAGTTTCAGCCTGTCCTGACTCCCTGAGCTCAAAAAATCCCCTCGGATGTGTCCCATATAAAATATGGAATGGACTCTTTCCTATACTCCGATTCATTGAATCATTGTACGCGAATTCTGCCTGCGGCAATATCTGGTCCCAATTGCTGTGGTGCTCTGTCACCAAGCTCCTCAATAAATCCCCCAGACTTCTATTCACCACCTCTGTTTGGCCATCCGTCTGCGGATGATAAGCCAAACTAAATGCCAAATTAGTTCCCAGCTTCTTCCATAGCATCCTCCAGAAATGACCTATGAATTTGGTATCCCTGTCCGAGACTATGCTCCTCGGCAATCCATGCAATCTGACGATTTCTTTAAAAAACAAGTTGGCGATGTGTGTCGCATCGCTGGTCTTATGACATGGTATGAAATGTGCCATATTCAAAAACCTGTCTACCACCACAAAGATGGAATCAACTCCTCTTTGCGTCCTCGGCAAACCCAAAACAAAATCCATGCTAATTGCCTCCCATGGTCTCTCGGGTATAGGCAATGGCTGATAGAACCCTGTGTTCTGCTTTCGGCCCTTCGCATGTTGACATATCCGACACCTGTCAACAAACCTCTTTACATCTACTCGCATGCCTGGCTAGTAATACGATTGGTTCAGCTTGGCAAATGTTTTATCATGTCCAAAATGACCTGCTAATCCTCCGCTGTGTTTTTCTCTCACCAAATTCTCCCTCATGGAGCAATCTGGAATGCACAGTTGATTGCCTTTAAACAACAATCCTTCCTGGATTATATATTCCAGCCATGGACTCCGATCCCTGAGAACTGGATTCTCCGCTGCCTCGTATGCTTCTGCAAAATCTGCATCACCTACATACATATCCTTCAGATTTTCAAAACCCAATGTCTTGACCCTGAATTCCTGCAATAGCAAACATTTCCTGCTCAAAGCATCAACCACTTTGTTAGCAGTCCCTGAAATGTGTTTGATGACAAATGTGAAATTTTGCATGTACTCTACCCATTTCGCATGCTTCTGGTTCAACTTCTCCTGTTGACTCACGAACTGCAATGCGTGATTATCACTGTACAACACAAACTCTTTGGGTATCAAGTAATGCCTCCACTTCTTTAATGCCTGTATGATGGCATAAAAATCTTTGTCGTACGTGGAGTATTTCAACTTTGCATCATCCAATTTCTCGTTGTAATATGCAACAGGTATGTCATCCTGACTCAGGACCCCTCCAACAACATACCCACTAGCATCACATTTCACCTGAAATGTTTTCTGAAAGTTAGGCAACACCAACACTGGTTGCTCTGTTATCTTTCGCTTCAACAGATTGAAGCTCCTTTTAGCCTCCGCTGTCCAGTGAAAAACTTTATGCCGTTTCTTCACCGTGTCCATCATTGTTGCGCTAATTCCACTGAAATTCCGAATGAACTTTTGGTAGAAACTAGCCAAACCATGAAAAATCCTTACCTCAAAAACATTTCTCGGCGATGGCCAATTCCTGATCACTTCCACCTTTTCAGGATCCATCTTCAATTCATTCGCCGAGATTACAAAACCCAAATAAATGAGTTCTGTCTGCATGAAGGAACACTTCTTCAAATTGATCAGCAGCTTCTCCTGCTATAGCCTCCTCATCACAATGGCTAAGTGCTTCAGATGCTCAGCCTTGGTCTTGCAGAAAATCAATATGTCGTCCAGATACACGACCACAAATTTACCGATGAATTCCTACAGGACTTCATTCATCAGCCTCATAAATGTGCTTGGCATGTTTTTCAAACCAAACGGCATGACCAGCCATTCGTACAAACCTTCGTTTGTTTTGAATGTTGTCTTCCATTCATCTCCTTCTCTCATTCGGATCTGGTGATATCCGCTCTTTAGATCTATTTTCGAAAAATAGTTTTCCCCGCTTAGGCAATCCATCAAGTCATCCATTCTCAGCAGTGGAAACCTGTACCTGATGGTGATTTTGTTTATCGCCTTGGAGTCTGTACACATTCTCCAGCCTCCATCCTTTTTCGGACTTAGTACTGTCAGAACAACACATGGACTGAGACTCTCCCTCACCAGTCCTTTATCTAGCAGATCCTGTACCTGCCTTTTGACCTCCTCGTTCTCTTGAGGTGTCAACCTGTACGCTGCCTTATTTGGCAAACTTGCTCCGGGTATGAGGTCAATGTGATGACTCACACTCCGCATCGGTGGAAACGAACGAGGTAGTTCGTCCACGATGATATCAACGAACTCTCCCAACAGTTCCTGAATCTCCTCTGGCAAGTCATCCACTCTCGTGCTTGTCAGGACAATTCTTGGTTTCCTGACAACAAAGAATTGTGGATCTTCATTCTTCTCCATCTCTGTGAGAAGTTCCTTCCCACTCATGAGAAGTATTGTGATGTTTACTTTCGGATTTACTTCTTTATCTTTTATCGGAAGCAATGTATGTGCTTTCCCATCCTTCTCCAAGGTGTATGTGTTCATCCTTCCATCATGAACAACATTTCTGTCATACTGCCATGGTCTACCCAATAATACATGACAGACATCCATGGGAATGACATCACACAGGATCTTATCCTTATATTCACCCATTTTAAATTCAACCAAGCATTGTTTCGTAACACATACCTGGTGTCCTTTCTGTAGCCATGACACTTTGTATGGACTCGAGTGATTGGTTGTTTCCAGCTCCAGCTTTTCCACCATCTCGGTCGAAATGAGATTATCGGTGCTTCCGCTGTCCACTATGACCTTGCATTTCCAGCCCTTGGTCTTGCAAGTCGTTCTGAATAGTCTGGTTCTCTGGGTTGTGTCCTCCACCTCCTTATCAGGTGTCAAGAGAACTTTGTGTATCGTCAGTGACTTCCCACTTCCGGTGTCTTCATCCTCAACATCACACCTCTGCGCCTCCGTGATGTGAGTTTCTCCCCTGTCCATTTTCCTGTCTGGACAATCCATGGCTTTATGTCCGTCTTTTCCACATGTAAAACATGTGATCACTCCTCCTCTGCCTCTTCCTCTACCTCGTGTACGAGGAAAAACGTTGGCGTCAGCATATCCGCCACCCTGCTCCGCATACTGCCTCCTCGGCTCATCATATTGCTGCCTTTGTTCAGTTTGTGGTTGCCTCTGCTGTGAGGTTCCACCTCTCTCAGCCTTACCCTGAGGTCTCTTCCAATCCTCCTTGGGCTTCTGTGTTCTTTCTTGGGCAATTGCCTTGCCTCTAGGCTGACTCCTGCCTCGCCCTCGCTGTCCCTACTTGCGGCTCAGGTTCTCTTTGACTTTCAGAGCCATCTGGTACGCATCCTCAACTGTTCGGATGGTAACCATACTCAATTCATCCTGAATGTCATACCTCAGACCATTCAAGTATCTTTCCACCTTTTCTTCATCACTCTCCCGATGACCCGTTCGAATGTTGAGCCTGTAGAACTCCTCGGTGTATTCCTTCACCGTCATCAAATTCTGTCTCAGGTTCTGCATACGCCTGAACAGAGTGATCTGATAATCTCTCGGGATGAACTTCGCTTTCATCTTAGCGATCATCCTGTCCCAGCTCTTGATCTTCTGTTTTCCTTTGCAGCGCCTATGAGCCTGCAACTCATCCCACCATGAAGCTGCATGTCCTTTCAGCTTGGTTACAGCATGCCTTACCTTCTTGTCCTCTTCGATATCTTCGAAATCAAAGTAGGTGTCGAGTGCTCGGATCCAATCCAGCAACTCTTCTGCATTTAGACTCCCCTCATAGACGGGAATGTCCATCTTGGTCTTTGAGCTCATTCTAGCGATGGCTCTAATCAACCTTTCTATTGAGGCATCCTCTACTAAGACCTCTTCTGCATTGTGTCCAGCTTCCTCTTCCACTTTGGAATCACTGAACTCTCCAGCGCCAACTCTGCGCCTTTGGGTGGTCTCCATCTCTTCGAGTCTCGCCCTGAGATCTCGTATCTGTCGTTCCATCTCTGGGTTTCTTGCTGGCCTTCCTCTTCTTCGGGCATCCCTGTCCTCACGATCAGGTGACTGCCTTTCTCTCATGGGCGGCATGGTGTCTTCCGTTTCTCTCTCTGCTACCAGAACAAAGAGAACTCTTCTCCCGCGCTGGGCTCTGATACCACTCTGACGCAAGTCGTGTGTATCAGAGTGCTTTCCTTTTCTCCTTCCCTTCTCTCGCCTGAGATATATAGACAAGATTTCGGGCTCTGATACCACTCTGACGCAAGCCTACCCTCGGTGGCAGTCGCTATCACCAGGACCTTCACTATCCTCGACCCGAAGAGCGTGAATGCTCCTCTAATTCCCCTCGGGAATTCTTCACCCACAGCTTTCTCCTGCCACGACCTCCCTTCACTTCTCGGGAAATCAGGTTTCGCGGTATTGTGAAACTCGTTCACACAATATCGTGCAACTCAAACCCCCCCAAACCCCGATGGGTCAACGGTCAACACTTCCGCTTGTCGGGGATTTCCCTATCAGGAAATCGCTTCTTGCAATGTCAACAATCTGACTTTCCAAACCCCGAGCTCCAAGGTGTTGATCTTCCGATACAATGCCACCTAGACTCCACTAAGTCTCATGGTCCTACACTGCCACGTCGCCGTCGGGATTTCATGGATTGTGAATCCACGATGCAAGTTTTCCTTGGTGTCGAAAACCCCGAACGCCGAATCCCGACCTCCCGGGATCCAATGCCACGCGTCCCTGCTCTGATCGATGGCTCCCGTTGATTCGAGAAATCGCTACTCGCGATTTCAAAGAGCACGAAACTCTTGCCTCGTCAAACGCCGAATGCCGAACCTCGATGGGCTTCGATCCTTCCTTCTTGCGCTTATGGACTAAACCTCGCGCAGCTTTTCCCTGATCCAATGGTTAGTGGAATTTCGCAATTCTCCTATGTGATCCCTGGCCGTTGATTCTCTGCCTTGGAGATCCCCTCCGCTCCAAAACTCTTCTTGTTCGATTCTTCGCACAGGTCTGTTCCCACCGTAATGGAAAGGAATTATCCCTCCTGAGCTTGATTCCTCTCGAATCCTTCAGAGAACTTTCACGCACTTCATGCGCTGGACCTCCAACAGCTCTCAAATGTTGAAGTCATTTCGATCTTGTGTACTCACATGCAACAGAAATCTTCCACTCACTTGAACTCAGAATCACCACTGAGACTTCAAATCCAGCCTGCACTCCTCCTGCACAGCTTTAATAACCCAATTCAACGCTTGGGCAGATGAGAATAAGTGTTCAACTGTCTAGCCTCATCAACGCACTCTATGCGGATGAATTCCACTGCACTCTATGCAGGAATCTCCTGGCTCAGACAGAGAAACAATTCAAACTCATTCCCTCTCTTTCAGACTTCAATAAATCTCTGAAAACACATGCACAGCATATTCAAAGCAAATGCATACAAAGGAAGCAGACATTCATGAGCACATAAACATCATACAGAGAAACAACACAAAACCATGAAAGTGAATTAAAGACTTCCTTCTATTAATTCAATCTGTACATGGGTGTTCTTCACAAGTTCTCCGCTCTGCTCTTCTCTTCTGAATGCTTCATCAACAACACAATGATACAAAGGAGGGTGCCTATATTCCGTTTTCCCTCTCGAAATCTACAACTATCAAATCTACAATAAATTCCTAGCTAACAACATTAAAACTAATAAATGCCTTTCTATCTACAATACAATACAAGTGCGCTTCATTACATCAACTCATTAATGCTTGGCGCAACAAACATCTAGGTAATATTCAAAAAGAAGTTTGTTGGCTTGTCCAGCTGTATTTCCCTCCGTGCTGGCTCGCTTGATGAGTGAGCGATGCTCCTGCATCACACTCCCTAATATTTCTTCTTCTCTTGCACACCTCCACTATGCACTTTTTCTATACTTAGGATTTTACCAACATTGTATCCCTAAAATGCATGTCCAACAACTAGTACAAACCTAAATCTACAATCTAAAAAAAATTATTTGATTATGATAAGACCCTCGTACCTTACATTAATGCAAGGCCTTATAAATTCAAGGATATAATGACTTTCATAATTCTAAAAAATTATAAAATTAATGTTATAAATTTTGAAAAAAATCCCTACACAAGAACAATGTGTTCTCTACAATTCTACAATTTTTTTAAGGAAATTCGATCATTTAGGTACTCAACACCTGCACTCATAGGAACATATGCATTATGTTAATCATGATTTTTTTTTATAAAAACTCAAATTTCACATAGTCATACTCAAAGTATATAAACCAAATTTATATATCCAGAAAGACAATTCATTTTCCTACATTTCATATGTTTACACCATATTCAAATTCATTATGAAAGTACCTCAAATCATCCCTTGAAGTTATCATATTTGTTTTCCATGTTTTCATTGCAACTAACTCATCATGAGAGACCATCATTAGCTTTCACCCACCCCTATCTAAGCTAGCTCAAAAGTTGTATTCCTCAGATAGATATTTTTAACGGTGCATTGAGCACTACAAACAGAGATCATATGCAAAAGTTACACCTCTGGGAAGTTGAGGTATCAACTACCCCCACCGAGGCCCGCAAACCTTTTGGATTTTCATCTTCCGGGGTTAGGGTTTTTTATTTTCCTTATGTTAAAAAGGACCTTAGAGCCTCATTTTAAAGATCATATTCTCACGGATGCGAGTATCCTTCACACCTCTTCTCAGAGATAAGATGCCACCATTCTAGTGAGTCTTTCACTCTGTATTTTATAGTCTTTGTACATTTTTGCTCATTAATAGAAAATTGTGTATCACTATATCTCTGTGTTTATGGTTGCATGTCTGGTACATTTCTGTTATATTATTGGATATCCATGATATCTTTTTGCATTTCTTTATTATATCTCTGTTGTCATTTCGTGCTCAAAATAATCCCGATCAAAGACTTTTCATAAGAATGGCAGTAAGATCCTTGGGAAAAGGATCTGGAAGTCGAATATGTCCATGTGTATGAATGCCATAGAAAAGGTGCAAGTAATGAGCTTGCATGATGAATGCTTAGCTATGTTTGTATATGCTTTAATGCATGTATTTAATGTGTTATAAGGTTTCCTAGTGTGAAGACTAATATTGATACCAGATAGATATGAATGAATGATATTAAATGTGCAAGTGATACACATGTATGATGTATGAGCATATGTATACTAAAGTCACGATGTGACTTCCTGAATGAGTGAAGTGTAAGGAAAGAGTTGCACTTGCAAAGATTGAATGAATACCATGGATGCATGGATGAATCTATTATGAATATTCATGAAAGTGTTTTTTTGAATGATAGATTGAGGGGAATGTGTTCCATACCCTCAGGATAGGCTAGTATAAATTGATGAAAGAGTAAATGAGCAGGGATGCTCCTTTCTCCTAGTAAAAGGAAACCCGATAAGGCTTTTAAAGGTTGGATGCAAGTGATCACGAAAAATCATGAACTAAATAAATGTCCATAGATATAGAAAAGAAGTTATTGGTGTGCCTATAGTAGACACACAGTATTTTGAAGCATGTAGTAAGAATATTGTGCATGAAAGCACAAGGGGATAATGTGAATATGTAATTCATAGTGCATCATAAGAATGCAAGTTTATATTCCTTATGGAATATTTGGTAAACACAATGAAATGATAAAGATGAAGTTGAGTCAAGGCTGATGCCATCACATATAGTGATGGATATGCAATAAGGAAGTTGCATTCTAAAGGATTCCCATGTGAAGGGATTGTGTAAAAACTTTGTCAAGACAACAAAGTCACAACTTTAATGGTTGTTGAGAATTGGGTAGTGGGATATATATGGATATATATATACATATATCTTGGATTACCTTTTAAAACATAATGTATCAATGGAAGGCTAACAAATGAACATTAAGCATTCTTATAACTAAATGGTAATGTGCAGGAAGCATAGGTTCATAATTCATTATGAACAAAAATCTTGTTGTTGTAGCATGTTGATTTATCCAAGAAGGTTAAGGTGAACCTAACCAAGATTGTTTGAGGAAAAGAGAAGGGATATCCCATCATGGAGTAGAGTGCATAAGTAAAGAAGGATAATATGAATTCTTTTCTCACTTTAAAATCTGATTTGCTTAACATAATTATGAATCTCAAAAAAGAACAATTGTGAAAGCAGAGCAAAATAAAGAAATAAGTATGTTTGAATGAATAGGGTTGGCTTAGCCACGTTAAGTAAAGGAAGTGAGTCATTGGAAAATAATTCAGCTGGACTAAAATTCCAGGGTTGTGTAGAAGGAGTTAGACAAGGGAAAAGTTCTTTGAATCCTTCTTTGTTGTTTATTGTATTTCTCTAGTATGAGAGACCAATTTACTGATGTAGGTAAGTGTTTTGGCATAAGGAGGTTGATGGTTGTATGTTTATAGATAGAGATAAAAAGTGGGTTGTCATTGCACTAACTAAGACATTAAGGAGTAATGTGGTAGAGTGCATAGAGATATGTTGGGGCATATCTGAAAATGCTTTATTGATTTAAATGGTATGATAGATGCATTTTTATTTTACATGAATACTAACATATTTGTGATGTATCTCATGTGTAGAAAGAAATTGGAATAGATGGGAAAGACAATTACGAGTGATGGAAAACCTCAAATAGAGGATGAATACGAGAAGGTTCTTTTTGAAATTTGTTGAAAGGACTTTAAACGTATCCATAAAGAAGCACTGATAATGTAACGCCCCCAACCACCTAGGTTGTGCCATGATACTCATAGAAACAACAATTATCATATGCACATAAATATAAACATAAAAAAACAACATATTATGTTCATAAATAGATTAATGCGGAAATAAAAATAAAAGCACACATGCAGTACTCAAATACAAAACCAATAATATAACAACATATACAGGCTATATCCATGTCGAGCTGCAGATATACCATGTAAATCAACATTTAATTGTCAACCCGGGAAGGTAGACTTAGAGGAACCAGCACAGGAAATGCAGGGCTGAAGAGGGGGTTTAAAGGATGCCAAACTAATCTCTGAACTGCTAAAAGAAACTCGCTGGAAAGAGCTACTGCACCCTACTTTGCTCTGTACTACTCGGTACTACTCGGTACTAACCGGTATTGTCCTGTATATGCATGTAAAAGATAAACTGAAAACAACTAAGTTCTTTCTACTTATCACTCCACACAACTCAGCAACCATCCTATGAAACTTTCTATTGTAATCAAAAGAAACTTCTTCATCTCATGAGATACCCAAACTAGTTCCTGAATGTTGAGCA
>ML785091.1:262575-275948 GCA_009831015.1 Picea engelmannii | reverse complement strand
ATATATATATATATATCTTAATGGTTTGTGAAATTAAAAAGTCATATCAATTTGGATTTTATAAAATGTTGAAATAAATATATTTTATATTATTTATAAAGAAAATTTTATTGGTTTAATGATCATAATCATTAGAGTATAAATTTTATAATGATTAAGAATTTAATTTATAAAAATAAGATAACTAACATAAAGGATATATATTTTTTTATAATTTTTAATTTTAATAAAAGTTATTTTAAATTTAATAAAAAAATAATTTTTTAAATATATTATTGAAAGATTAAAAAGAGATGTAACAAAATATTGATATTATTAAAAGTATTATCGTCATTAAATTTAAAAATAATTTTGAGAATTAACTCAAGTATTCATAAGTTTTTCTCTAATATTTTTTTATATATATAAAAAAATCAAATAATTATTTAAAAAACCAATCAAATAACTTTTTATTAATATTTTTATAAAATAAAAATAAAAATAAAACAAAATGATATAGTTCTTTACCAAAAAAATAAAATATTTTTTTATTAATTTTATTAATGTAAAAAACAACAAAGTGAGAATAATGAATGGCGGCCTTTTATTTCATGCTCAATAACAAATACTTGGTTTAACATATGATGACGTAGACAAAATATATTATTTCTATTATCCTTTAAATATTATAATTGGTTAATGTACAAAATAACAAAGTGATAATAATGAATGGCAATTTTTTTCTTCATGTTTAATAACACATACTTTTTTAACATATAACGATAAAAACAAAATATTTATTTCTATTATCCTTTAAATATTATAATAAAATATTTGTTGTACTAAAGAGGTTAATTCTTTAATTAAATGATTATATTACTTTTATTTTTTAAAATATTATAATAAAATATGTGTTGTAATAAAGAGGCTAATTTTTAAATTAAATGATTAGTGTTGATATTTTGTAAAAATATATATTTTTATAAATTTATATTTATATTTAAGTTGATTTAACAAAGTTAAATAAATAAAATAATGTGGTGACATTTCAAATTATTATATAAATTTGTAAAATTGTTTTTAATAAATATTTATATCTCATTTGTAAAATTATTTTTATAAGTTATTTATATTAACAATATTATTATTAAGCAATTTTTCATATCTTCTATCTTAACAAAATTGATAAGGAAATTTAATATTTGATTAGCTTTAATATTTTTAATAAAATTAATAAGAAATTATTTGATTAGTTTTAATATTTTGTTTTTATAAAAATATTGAAATGAGTTTTTTTTTTTTTTTTAATATACATGAATTAATAAGTTATGAATATAAATAATGTTACAAGTATTATCAAATTGCTAATTCTTTTAAGTTAAAAGTGTACTTCTATTATTTATAGTGAGTAAATACTCCACTAAATACTTCAGGAGGTTAGGAGATTTGCTAAAAAAAAAAAAAGAAGAGGAAACCAATTCTCATTCTAACCTATTGTTTCTAGAGAGAAGATATTTGTTTTTCAAAGAGAAAATAAGAGTTTTCCACATTTTATCAAAGAAAAATAGTAGTCTATGACAAAGAGAACTAAAATTATATCATATTTCTTAGCATAATAGTAAATATTTGCAACAAAAAAAAACATAAAGGTTGACTTGAGTCAATCCTTAGGACATGAATGAGTCTATATCTTATCCCCATCCAATTGACTCTCATCCTCTTCATCCATAGTTGGGTTCTGAGTAGGTCAGAAGTTTTTATCTATTGTAATTAGGAAGTCACGAGTTCCAGTTGAGGCCGGGCCAATGATAGAGGGATTTCTTGAACCTTGTTCATTGGACACTTTTGTAACCTTAAACTTAATCCCATAGGTCGAGTGACACATAATTTTGAATTTTCCTTGGAAAATTTCAATGGTATGTAGCATATTTATCTGGTCAGTCATGCATTTCTCCATTATCTGATACACTATTTATTTAACATGCCAGTAGAGTTCCATTGTCCTAAAGAACTTGGTCTCTTGAATGTGTGAGTAAAGAGGTTCATGCAATCATCCCTTGAATTCCTCCCAAATTTCCTTATCTGAGGTCCTCTTGTGCTTGATATTTATCATCTCCTCCACTTAGTTGAGCTTCCAGTAGGATTCCTCGAAGTGGTTCTCCAAGAAGCGGTTTTGAACCTCCTAGCATTTTATTTATGCCCTGGTGAAATAACGTAAGTGAAAGGAAGAAGCTTAATTTTCCACACCTATTCATTTGCCCTCCCTTTCGTTGTCTCGTCTACTCCCTCCCTTAGCCATCTCTGAGCTGGAACAAGATCAAGGTTCCTGAACTAGAGAGTTGCACCACGACCCACTCCCTTTGACCCTCAAATTACTTCCTTCCACTGAGATTCTTCCACAGATCCTCGTCCCCAGACCCTCACCCCCTTCCAGTCGAAATGACTAGGTCTAGTGCACCCAACAATCTTCAAAGGAGATGAGCTCCCAACCCAAGACAGTTGTCCTGAGCTCTTGAACCCAAACAAAAAAAACACTTACCTTACTAAACTAAATGCCAAACAAACAAGGGACTTCTATCAAAAAAGAGTTAACTTCACAGTGCCTTCAATTTATCTCTCTCTCTTATCCTATTTGGGCTACCTAATGTACCCTTGATATTCCTCCTAAAGATTACCCATACTTTATTTTGCCATGATGGCCAGAGAATTACCTTCCCTGGACATTATAATATCATACTCCTTGAGTTTGTCCTCATTTACCTTCCCACTATGCAACACAATGATGGGAAACACAACCATGTACCTCCAAACTCCTAGAAAACTTCGATTCCTCATTTAAAATATCATGGCTATCAGAATGGAGATCTTCCCCATCCTTCTAAGACCTTCTACGACACCTACCTATGTTCTCCACCTTCCATTTATCTCGATTGAGATCATGTTGAGTTGGGTGGTGGTCCCAACTGTCGCCTGTACGCTAAAAATCATATCAATTAACACCCCATCCGAGGATTATCTTTTTTGTTTTTGTTTTCTAGCATGTCTGTGACCTATGGGACTAACCTGTGGTCTAATAAACCACAACCTAGGGGAATTTAAGTATTCAAAATCACCTAGGGATCACACTCATCTTGGGCCACACCAACCCTTAACATGGTTGAAATTTTTTTGGTGTCTCCTCCCTACTACCACGATTTTTTAGTCTTGTCCACCTTATAGAATGAAACCCTTGAAATCCAATCGCACTAGGGGGATTTGATAGAAACGATTGAAGGACATGGGGGTGGGTTTTGATCCAATTACATGTGATTGTGTCACGATATCATTTAATATAATATCTATGTGTGCATCCACACATTCGAACACTACCTGAAAGTGTCCCTATGGCTCTAGATTAAGCAACCCTCATTGGAATTGAACCTTTCCCAATGGTGAAAAACTCCACGTTTTCCACCATTAAATCCAACCCCTTTGGGTCCCCATTAAAGTATTATCAAATTGATACTTAATATAGATATTACAAAGAAATTTAATTTAAAATAATGTTTTCATCCTCAAATTTCTTAATATGATAAAAGATACATATTATTTCTTCTTAAATGTTGTAGTTCTTATTCAATTCTAAATTCCACTATAAAACTTTTAAAAATTAGTTATTATCTTAATAATAATATTTTTTAAAATTAATTGTTAAAAAATAATACATTAAATCTTTTTTTAATTCAAAATAAACAATCTCTTTATAATATGTGAACTTTCTCTTGTTTATTATAAAAAATAATTAATAAATTACTAAATTATTTATTTATGATTCTTTGTTATATAATAAATTTAAATAATTATTTAAAACATTAAATTGATGAAACATAAACCTCATAACTCTTATTAATTTAAAAAAAAAACATGATCTTGTTTATTGTAATGGTAAGGCCTCTCGGGACACCCATCGAGCGCGTGCACTCCTTGGGAAGATTCGACGACAAATTAGAAAAAATGCACAAGGAGGAAACCATCGATTGGGAATACGAAGATGTTTTGGTGTGGGAAGGAGCACTTTGGGGCACGATGATGACGTGTGAGCCCAACAGGCACATATCCTTCTTCCCTTGCGATGGACGATGAAGGATTAGGTTGTGTTTGGGAAAGGGTGAGGAAAATTGGGAGCACTCGCAAGTAGTGGACCCATACTCCCTTGGCAGTATGGGTGCACTAGAGAAGTTGGATGCCTGCATTGGCACACCCATCAAGTGTCACAATGATTGTCACAAGGAAGATCCCAAGGAATGGAGTGTGCACCCAGGGATGGGACACATTAGTCCAAGAGACATGTTGTTTGATGGGATTCTGACCTTAGTTGGGTGCATTAGGTCCATGGAGGTGCATAATGATTAGTGGAGTGTGATGATTCATGAAGGGGTGTGACACACCCAAGAGACATGACATTTCACAGAAGTGACTCTTGGAGTTCATATAAAATCAAGGGTGAACAAACAAAGGGAAGACATGGAAGAAAAAGTGAAGGCAAGAGACATGGATATTTGAGTTTTGGAACACTAGTGGGGAACACCTCAGGCTGAGGAAAGGAGAAACAACAAGGGGGAAGTCTTAGTGTCATAAAACTACATGTATGGAATTTTTTTTTGTATGAGGCAGAGTCGTTAGAATAATCCCTTCTATGTAACTAGGACAATAGTGCCCTCTTTGTAAATATTTCTTTCAGTTTCGAAATATAAATAAATGAAGCCAAATATTAGGCATCATTGGTGCCTCCCACACCATATCTTTCTCTCTTGTTTCACATGTTTTATGTTGTATCTCAAATTAATTAAGTGTCAAAATAAGTTAACAAATGTCTAGGTATACAACTGAGTTTCATAGAGTAAGGATGTGAGTAATCTATATCCTAGATCATAATATGGGTATGCTCTAGGTGAAGAGGTATAGTCTGAGTGGTGTATCCTTGTTTGAGCCAAGATGCAAAGGGAGAAACAACGCAGTGCAACATTTAAAATATATGCCAAGGTTGAACTTGGGAATGACTCTTTGGGGTGTGATCGATGGTATCAGACTAGTTTTTCAAAGAAGGGTTTTGTAGAAACACAACATAAAGTATGAAAGGCTCCACACAGTCCAAAAGTGGGGCCACCCACGGTGGTGTCACTCCTTGGATAGAGACAAATGAATTTGTATGATGGAATTAGGCCACATATGACTCAAGAAAGGTGGATTCAATTACACCACTGCGACCTAAGACAAAATATTCTTGGTTTGAGTAGTGAACCAAGATATGGAGGGACTTGCAATGAAGCACCTTGGAACCAAGTGGTGGACCAAGGGGGGGGCCACATAGTATGTGAAATACAAGTACAACATAGCTATGTTGTATTGTGATTATATTTGTCTTTTTCACTTAACCTAGAAAGAGTGGTAAGGATCGATTTGCAACAAGATACAAAGGGTTGGTGCATTGGGTTTGTTGGGTGGAAATTTTGGCAGCCAATACCATCAATTGTGTTTTTTGGATCTAATTATCAATGGAAGAACAATGCAAGCTCTAATTGACTCAGGTTCCTCACACAAATTTCTGAAGACTAAGGTAGCGAAGGATATGGGGATTAAAGTCTCCCCATGTGGAGCTATGGTGAAGGAATTAAACTCTAAGGAAAAGGAAGAAAAGGGTGGTTCCTCCTCAGTTCACATTTCACTTGATAAGTGGTAAGGTCAGGATAACTTCATGATGATTCCTATGGATGAATTTGGGGTGATTCTTGGACAAGAGTTCCTAAGGAGGATGCATCCAGTCCTCATTACATGGATGGATAAGATGGTTATACTTGGTGAACATAAGGCTTTAGTTGTGTGTAAAACTGCAAGGAAGTATTGTGTAAAGGTGAAAATTGTGTCTGCATTGAGTATGAAGAGAAAAATGATAAAGAATGAATAGCATATTTATGCAACAATTGTTGGATAGGTTTAACGGGACGGAGCGAGGACGCTTGTTTCACCAGATATCACTGACTTGTTGGGTCATTTTACGGACATAATTTCAAATGATTTGTTGAATGCTATCTGACCACGATGCATTGTTGACCATTGTATAGAGATAGAGTCTGGGTTGTAGCCACCAACAAGAACTCCTTACCGATTCTTAGTGTATAGATAAAGTATAGATAAAGTATGGAGGAGCGCAAGAATCATTTGGAACAGGTATTTGAGGTACTAAGACGTAACCAATTTTTTTTTAGGAAGTCCAAGTGTGTTTTTGGGCATACTGAGATACTACTCTTGGGGAATTATATTGGCCAAGGATGCATTCGCATGGACCCTGTGAAGGTCAAGGAAATTGAAGATTGGGAATATTTTCACATAGTTCATGATGTGAGAGTATTCTTTGGACTAGCCAACTACTATCGTAAGTTCATATAAGGATACTCCAATATATTTTCACCACTCACTAAATTATTGAAAAAGGAGAAAGCATGGAACTTGATAGAGAAGATAAAGTCTACATTTGAAGAGATAAAATGAAGAATGTTCACCTCTCCCATGTTGAAGTTGCCATACTTTGTGCAATTGTTTGAAGTGAAAATTGATGCATCAAAATCTACCATTGGAGGGGTCTTAATGCAGTAGGTACATCTGGTTTCCTTTGAGAGAAGAAATCTCCAAGATCATGAATGGAGATACCCCATTCATGAGAAGGAGATGATTGTAGCGATACATTGTTTGTAGACTTGGAGACACTAGGAAAGTTGTTTGTCATGAAGATAGACAATGTTGTGACAAGCTACTTCATGATGTAGCCAAATTTGTCACCCAAGAAGGAAAGGTGGTAAGAATTCCTCACATATTTTGACTTAACCATGATTATAGGTCGAGGAGGATGAACACTGTCATGGATTCCTTAAGAAGAAAGGCACAACTTGATGCCCTAGAGGAGGAGGAGGAGTTTCCTACATCAAGGGGAAATCATATTCATGTCTTGGAAGAGTTTCACAAGCATATAAAAGAAGGGTTAGAGCATGATCACACATAAAAGAACATCATGAAGTAGGTGAAGGAGGGGAAAAAATGTTTTTTTTGGCTACGTTATGGACTATTATACTTTGGGGATTGAATCTATGTCCCTAAGTCATCCAACCTCAAGATAGAATTCATGAAGGAATGTCACGACTCACCCTAGGTTGGACACCTAGGATAACGGAGAATGATGGCATTGTTGGAGCGAGGATACTTTTGGGAGATGATGAAGGAGGATGTGGAGGATTATGTTTGCACTTTCCTTATATGTTAGTAGGATAAGAATAACACCAGAATGAGAGAAGGTTTGTTGCAACCTTTACCAATTTCAAAGAGACCATGGAAGAGTGTCTTGATGGAATTCATCACACATATTTTGATGGTGCATGGATACAATGTGATTTTGGTCATGGTGGATGCAAAGAGTGATCGATTTTGGTCATTGCAAAGAAGTTGCAAAGTTATTTTTCAAGAACATAGTGAAGTATTGGGGTCTTTCGTTGAACATTGTGTTGGACAGGGATACAAGGTTCACGAGTAAGTTTTGGAAAACAAATTTCAAGCTTATGGGGACAAATGTGTTGAATATTTTATCCTACCATCCACAAACAAAAGGGAAGACCAAATGAATCAACGCACTTCTATAGGATTACATGTAGCACCATGTCTAGATAGATAAAATGAATTGGATGCACTTGTTGGATGCCACCTAGTTCAGATACAAACTGAAGAAGATTTCAACGATGGGCTATGTTTCATTTGAGTTGAAGAACATATAGAAACACACAACTCCTAATTTTTTGACACAAGGCTATTATGGGATGAATCCATTAGTGGTGATTTTCGTGAAGAGTTGGTAGGATCGGTTGGAGATATCTTACACACATTTGACTAATGTAGAAAACAAAATGAAGTAGTAGGTGGATCACAACAGACATCAAGTGGAATTACAAGTAGGAGAGTTGGTACATCTCAAGCTAATTAGATATCATTTCCCACCACCAAAAGTGATGGCTCCATCTCTTGTGTGGAGGTATGAAGGTTCATTTTGTTGGATAGTTGGTTGGCATTGATGTTGTTGGATAGTTAATTGTCATTGATGTCAACAAGAAGTGGTTTTCATTGATTTCAACAGATGTGATGGGTGTATTTGGAGAAGTCTTAAAAGTTGTCCCCTTATGGAATATCTCTAAGCATGGTGCTCATAGGAAGATTCTTTGAAGAAGTCTATAAGAAACCCATAGGTGTGGTTATGAAACCTGAAGTTTCATTAAGGAATAAGGATATGAAGGATAGTGTAAATGTAGATAACACACTCATAGATGGATATTCCTCATCATACCATTTCCAATGGTAGGTGGAACGTCACGTAGTTCTTCAAGGTTGAGGAATTATGAGGTCATGA
The DNA here is from genome assembly GCA_009831015.1 of Picea engelmannii. NCBI lineage: Eukaryota > Viridiplantae > Streptophyta > Pinopsida > Pinales > Pinaceae > Picea > Picea engelmannii. The sequence goes on along the minus strand of ML785091.1, from coordinate 267,544 downwards.
AGTTGGAACCCCCAAAGATGGGTTAAGAAGGTTGCAATTGGTTGCAAGTCATTAATGAAAGGGTAAAGTGGTTGTAACAACAAATTTCAAGAATACCTAAAGTTAAGGAAAGAGGCTACTTAGAAAAATTATATATACACCTCAAGAAGTCTCTCATAAGTACATTCACACACACATTCTATTCACTAGTAAATTTGGGGCATTTTGCGATAACAATTTCTATGCGCACGCAACGTGTTGTGGAAATTGTGAAGACCTAATGATATTGTCACCTGAGAGAGGACCTAAGGATGTCATATTTCTATCATCATGAGGTAAATGAACTTATTAGGTTGTCTCCAATGAGACGAATTAAATTTCACATCACAGGATAGACAATCGCTTTAGGTCATTGTACATGAGACAACCTAAAGAGGTCATTGCATGAAAGATGACCTAACGATGTCGTCACATGAAATATGACCTAAATAGGTCATCGCATGAAAGATGAGATAAAAAATTCATCGCATGAAAGATGACCTTAGGTCATCGCCTATGATACAAACTATCCAACAAATTCATGCGATGAACTATCAATACCATCGATGAGAAGAAAGAGATGAAGTTTTAATACCGTCTTAATGTAGGAGGGAATTCCATTTTAATTTTAGATAAGAAATCTCCAAGATCACAAATGGAGATACCCCATTTATGAGAAGGAGATGATTGTAGTGGTACATTGTTTGCAGACCTGGAGACACTAGGAAAGTTATTTTTCATGAAGACAATCTACTTCATGATGTAGCCAAAGTTTTCACCCAAGAAGAAAAGGTGGTAAGAATTCCTCACAGAGTTTGACATAACCATGATTATAGGCCGAGAAGGATGAACACTGTTGTGTATGCCTTAATAAGAAAGGCACAACTCGATGTCGTATAGGAGGAGATGATTTTGCTACATTAGGGGGAATCAAATTCATGTCTTCGAAGAGTTGCACAAGCACATCAAGGAAGGGTTAGAGCATGATCACACAGTGAAGAACATCATGAAGTAGGTGAAGGAGGGAAAACACAAAAGTTTTGACTACGTGATGGAATAATTTATTTTGGGGATTGAATCTATGTTCCTAAGTCATCCATCCTCAAGATGGAATTCATGAAGGAATGTCACGACTCACCTTGGGCTAGCCACCCAGGAAAACAAAGAATAATGGAATTGTTGGAGAAAGGATACTTTTGGGAGATGATGAAGAAGGATGTGGAGGAGTATGTTCACACTTTCCTTATATTTTAGTAGGATAAGTCAGACACCATAATGAGAGAAGGGTTCTTGCAACCTTTGCCAATTCAAAAGACACCATGGATGAGTGTCTCGATGGAGTTCATCACACATGTTCTGATGGTGTAGGGATACAATGTGACTTTGGTCATGGTGGATACTGAGAGTGATCAATTTTATTCATGGTTATTTTGGTCATTGCGAATAATTTTTGAAGTTGTTTTTCAAGAACATAGCAAAGTATTGGGGTCTTCCTTTGAACATTATGTCAGACAGAGATACAAGGTTCACGAGTAAGTTTTGGAAAACATTGTTCAATCTTGTAGGGATGAATTTTTTGAAGAGTTTATCCTACCATCCACAAATAGACAAGAAAACCGAATGAATCAACACACTTCTAGAGGATTACTTGCATCACCATGTACACACAGATCAAATGAATAGGACAGAATTGTTGGATCCAACCCAGTTCGGCTACAACCTGAAGAAGAGTTCAATGATGGGATATAGTCCATTCGATTTGATGAACATATAACAAACCACAACTCCTCATTTTTTGACACAATTCTATTATAGGAAGAATCCATCAGTTGTGGGTTTTGTGAAGAGTTGGAAGGATCGGTTGGAGATAGCTTACACACATTTGACTGATGTAGAAAACATAATGAAGCAGTGGGTGGATCATAGTAGGCATGAAGTGGAATTCGAAGTAGGAGAGTTAGTATTTCTCAAGCTAAGTAGAGATCATTTCCCATCACCAAAAGTGATTTCTCCATTGCTTGTTTGGAGGTATGAAAGATTGTTTTTTCAGATAGTTGGTTGTCATTGATGTTGTTGGACAATTGGTTGTCATTGATGTCAACAAACAATGGTTTTCATTGATGTCAACATATGTGATGGGTGTATTTGGAGAATTCTTCGAAGTGGTCCCCTTATGGAGTAGCTCTAAGGATGGCCCTCACAAGAAGATGCTTTAAAGAATTCTACAAGAAACCCATAGGTGTGGTTATGAGACCTGAAGTTGTTTAAGGAATAACAATATGAAGGGAAGCGTAAATGTAGGTAACAGACTCATAGATGAATATTCCTCGTCATACTATTTCCAATGGTAGGTGGAATGTCACATAGTTCCTCATGGTTGAGGAATTATGAGGTCATGAAGTTGGAAGCCCCAAATATGGTTTAGAAGCCCCTAATTGGTTGCAAGTCATTAATGAAAGGGTAAAGTGGTTGTAACAAAAAATTTCAAGAAGCCCTAAAGTTAAGGAAAGAGGCTAATTAGAAAAAGTATATATACACCTCAAGAAGTTTCTCATAAGTACATTCACACACACATTCTATTAATTGAATGTATTCTATGTGAGTCAGTAATCTATTAGTGAGTTTGTGATGGAGAAATATGAGGCAGTGAAAGAGTGATAATTTTAGCAATTTCGGGATTGTAAAGGAGAGTGGGTTTTCCTGAGAAAACCCTAGTTTGGCTGACCCTCATGGGTCACACAGCTAGTGTTTTACAAGGCACTCCTGTGGGTTGTCTAGGGATCGTCATGTGAGGCCCCACTAGACAAGAGGTCTTAGTCCCACAAGGACAAGAAAAAACTAGGAAGGTGCTAGTACCAGGTTGCTAAGGTCTAGAGAAAGGTCACAAGTCAGTAATATTGTGCATTAGATCAGATACATGATCAAAGGTATTCTTATGTGTTAGTTTTGAGGCTTATTCTTATGTTGTTATGGTACATTCTTGAGGCATGCCGTGATTGTGCATGGTATACCTTGGTGATGGTATGATACATTGTTAGAGGCACATAAAGGATACATGGCATATGGTTTCTTGTTTGATATATCTTGGTGATATGGTATATGCTTGAAACATGGTATGGTTATGCTAGAGACACATGCTTGTGTTGTTGGTACATGGTTTTGGTACATAGTTGGTATATGGTGGTACATATATCAGGTGCATGTCTTGGTGATGTTGGTATATGTTTAGGTACACCTTAGTGATGTTATGGTACATTGATTAGTAGCACATATTAACTATATTTGTATCTTGTTATCTTGGAACTTCATTGATGATATCTTATGGTACATGGTGTAAGGCATGATTGAAACATATCATGAGTGATATGGTATATGGTTGATGCATGAGATGGTACATGTTTGATACATGGTTGATGTATGTGATATGGTACATGGTTGATTTACTTGGTATGGTACATGGTTGATGTACTTGGTATGGTACATGGTTAATGCATGAGATGGTACATTGTTATGTACCTAAACCAGATCTGCAAATACACTTCAGAAATAACCAAGAATAAACCATAATCCATTCATCATAACAATGAACACAAGAAATATCCAAAACCCTTGAGGTAGGGTAACACCATATATTAATCCTTATGGAAGGATAAAACTCCTCAAGAAATCATTGCTTGTACAATCACAATATTCTTCACTATGTTTCATTACATTTCCTAGACTTCTTGATATAGCTCTCCCTATCTCCTAGGAACCTTCTAGAGAGCCTTCTCACATTTATTACATCCAAATACCATAGTGGGTCTTTATTAATATAGTGGACCTAGTCCACCTTACATTGAATGGCCACATTCCCATATATTAAATGACTTCCACCAATAACACATAACTACATTCCCATTGGGTACCTCTCTAGGTACCCCATATTACCTCCCTAGGTATACCACATTCCATCCCCCTTCACATGTTTCATCCTCAAAACATGAGAAGAAACCATACAATATGACCTCCTAAGCAATGTAGCCAACTGGTACCAAGTACGACCATCCATCCATCCCAATGGAAGTCGAACATGATGTCTATCTGCTACCTTTGCACCCTTATCTTTCTCTGCATCATGTCGGGGTTTCCATGGGATTGTTTCTGTATCTTGAGCTCTTCCCATAGTGTTGGTAGTCCTCCATGCACCTCTTGATCGGTTTCCTGTCTGGTGCCCTGCTGGAGCATAAATGTGTTGATGCACATGTCCTTGTCTTGATGACTTTTGCATCTCTATATGATGTGGATGGCGATATACAACAACTGTAGGAATTTGTTCATTTTTCTTCAAATCTGCAACACTTTGTGCCTTTGAGTCAATGACCTCCTTAGCTTCCTGATTATGTCCTTCTTGTAGTTTTGCTTCATCTCCTTCTGTAGGCTCTGCCTCTGATTCAAATTCAGACTGGGCAATAACTTCTTTGCTAGCCTCCATGGGTCCATCTTTATTACTAAGAGACACATCCTGCAATGTGATTTTCTTTTTCTTGTACCACAACTTTAAAAAAATCATTTACACATTAATATTAATGGTACCCACTGATTCTATCCAAGGATATCCCAAAACAATATCCACTTCATCCATATCCATAGCATAAAAACCTGAATGCAACACATATTTATCCATGGTAATCTTCAAATCTTTAAAAATTTGAACATTTTCACCCTCAACATGTGTGCTTCGAATATTATTTATTGGAACTTGCAATCTATTAACCAATTGAACATTGATAAAATTATGCATGCAACTAGGGTTAATAGAAACAACAATATTTTCTTTATGAATACAACCATGAACCTGTAATATAGATTTTTCACATGAAAATATACTCTTGGTTCTCTCTTTATCCTTATTTTCTCCATGAGACCACTTGTCTAACAATATTTTTTCAAATTCTCCATTGGAGAGTGT
>ML785091.1:215038-251681 GCA_009831015.1 Picea engelmannii | reverse complement strand
CAAAATTACATCTCAGCAATGCCCAAAGGCTACAAGACTGATCTGGTCTTGTTGTCCCAGATCTCAAGAACCCTGCAAAAGAAACGGCACGCCAAACTGATGCTCCAAGCTCCCAGAAACGATCCGACAACGTTTCCACCTCACAGGCTTCCCTGCAACAAACTGACTATGGCTTGGCTTTCCAACATCATAACTCTGCAAAAATGACTATCCCTTGGCCTCAAACAGGCCTGGTTTATATAGGAATGGAGTTGGTTTCAGATCCCCAACTTCCTCCAAGAATCTGGCCTCCAAAAAAGCCCAATATCCCCCAAAAATGGAGAAAATCAGCTAAAAATAGGTACTTTTAATTGTTAAAAACCAAATTCTAGTTTTAAAACCCACTTTTACTAAAGTTTTAGGAAAAAATGGGTGCAGCCCCCTTTATTAGCGTGCCCCTGGTCATCTCATTGGCCATGTGGCCAAGCGCATAGCGCTCTGGCCCCTTCCCGTTGGTTCCAGCCCCCGGCGCTATCGGTCACGTGGCGATTGCATGTGGCTGTGGCCGTTGGTTAAACCCCCGCTCCGCATGGTATGCAACGGCTCCCGGTCGGGTGTGCATTCCCATATGACCCGTGGCCCGAACCATTCCCGTGCCTGGTTGGTGGTTGGTCCCGGTCCCGTGGGATTTGCCCGGGATCCGGGGGCTAACCCCTATCCATCCGTCCGTGCATGCGCCGTTTCGTTATTTGAACGGTCATATGGTGTCGTTTGTGCCGAGGGTCAGGGCTAAGCCCCGACCCTTTTTTTCGCTGACTGAACCCAAATTCCAATTCAAATACAAAACCGGCGTATTGTTTAACAAGTTCTGTCGTGCGGCCAAGTGGCTAGCCCGGTCCCGTCAAGTCTCTGCCCGTCCGGAGGTCACGGGCTCGAAACCCCGGCGAGCCAAACCAAGTTTTTAACATTGAAACCGACGAACCAATAATGGGGTGCCATGTGGCAGCCCAGGATTGGGCCACGTGGCACCCTTTTCCACCAACCGGAACGTGCCACGTGTCGGCCTGCCATTGGCCCACGTGTGTCGCCACGTCAACCACCGTATGCCTCTGCCATGCTGCCACGTCGATGACCGTACTGCCCTGTCAACTGCCGCGTGTCTGCCCCGTCAGCGTGCCACGTCAGCAGCTGACGTCATCCTGCCACGTGTCACCCTGTGAGTGGTGACACGTGTCACCTCAACATTGGTCCAACTGTACCCTGTAACGCCAAATCTGTGTGACACGCGTCGCGTCCTGGTGACGCCACGTGTCCTTCTGTACGGTCTGCCACGTGTCGTATTTTGGTACCGCCACATCACCGTACATACATGCCACATCAGCACTGTACGGCCTGACACGTGTCTGTATGGACTGTACGGACAGGTACAATCAGCATCCAAAATTTTGCCTGTTTGGCTTTTTGGACAGAACGCGATATCTTCTCCATACGGACTCTGTTTGACGAAGTAAATATACCGTCGGAATCAGGAGAAAGAGACGGACGCAATAGCATAGGTTTCGTCGCATTCCGAGCACTTTCATTTTTGAGCATTTTTCAAGCCCTATCAGGCTTCTGGATCCGTTTTCGGATCAAGTAGTTCCACATTAAGTATCGAGTGCAATACAAGGAAAGGGGGAATACTTAATTCAAAATCATTCTCATCCACATCCTTGGTGATGGTGTAATGCCCATATCGGAGTGAGTACAACTTCTAATGGGGTCATGTGAGTCGCTCTTTCTGCAAATGCATCCAAACCTGATCTTTGGCCTAAAATTCGTGTGGTACACAATGTTGATCATGACTCTCCTTGTACTTAGCATTGGATTTATGCACAATATCATGAACTTGTTGTTGGATGTGCTGGATGCACTCAAAAAATTTGGTTTCTCGATCAACCTATGTCTGAGAATGGGAGGAATCTTCCTGTGTGGCTATAATGGGTAGAGCTACATCAATGGAGGCCAATGGTTGGAACCCCAAACACACCAGAAAAGGGTTGTGTCCAATAGAGTTGTGGAGGGATATGTGGTAGCTATGTTGAACATAAGGAAGGATTTCATTCCATGTGCATGGATGTTTGGAATTACACATTCATGGGATATGGAAAATCATCATGTTGACTACCTATGTTTGTTCATCAGTTTGTGGGTGGAAGGAAATGGATTTGGTCAGATTGGTTTCCATCATTGACCATAGATTGAACCAAAAGTGCTTAGGAACCTACTATATCGATCAAAGATAATGGTTTGTGTTAGTGAAAAATGAACCCAAACATTTGTGAAATAGAACTTGGCGGTGACCTCGGTTGTGATGCTCTTCTTGCAGAGTGCGAAAAAATCCATCTTAGAGAATTGATCGAAAACCAAGAAGACAAAGTCATTCCCATGCTTGGTTGAAGGTAGACCATACATGTAGTCCATGGAGATGGACTCCCAAGGCCTATCCAGAGTAGGAAGAGGAGTGCATAACATCTATTTGTTAATGGAGGGCTTGGAAATGGCACACGTAGTGCAATATTTGATGTACTTGCAAAACTCTTGTCGAAGGTTCGGCCAATAAAAATTATTATGCAGTACTACCACTATCTTCTCTACACCAAAATGTCTCGTTGCCTAATTGTAATGAGCTTCCTAGATCAACTTTGCATGATCGCTTGAAGGAACATAGAGGTGGATCATATGGAATAATAATACATCCTAAAGATGAAATTTAGGAACTAGTTTTCCTACGCTCAACATCTAATAGGAAGTAGCAAAGTCAGAGTCATTATTTTATAATTTTGGCCATCCAGATGTCTCTCATGTCCACATGAGTTAAGAAATGTGGTTAATGTTGTCACTGACGATTAAAAGAGGCAATATGTGACATGGTTGGTGCTACGCTTCTTGTACTTTATATCCAAGTGGAATTCTTGCATGCACATGGACCACTTCTAATGGTGATCATTTTTTAACTTTCCTTGTGTCTGCATGAATTGCAGAGGCCTATGATCAATGTGAATGATCATTTCCTTCCCCAGAATGTAATGCTTTGATCCAGATTAGTTTCAGCATGAAATGAGAGCAGAGATATAATAAAGAAATGTACAAAGATATATAATATATGCAATAATATAAATGAGATGTATCAGATATATAACCATAAACACAGAGACAATAATACACAATTTATATTAATGAGAGAAATGTACAAAATTGTAGAAATATAGAGTGAAAGACTCGCTAGAATGGTGGCATCTTATATTTGAGAAGAGATGTGACGACTATGCTAATTCAAAAGAAGATGTTGATGTTTAGAATGAGGCTCTAGAGAAATTTTTAACATAAATAAAATCTAAAACCCTAACCCTGGAAGATGAAAATCCAATAGGTTTGTGGACCCCGTTTTGGGTATTTTTGTGTATCAACTTCCTGGGGGCATAACTTTGGCATACAATCTTTGTTTGGGGTGAACGACAACTCGTTGGAAATGTATTGAAAATGAGATTCATTTGAAAATATCAATCATTATTTTGAATATAATTTAGGTGCTCGATCACGAAAAAACATTGTTTAGGCCCTCGAAATGGCCCCATAAGTTTAGGACCCGAAAAACTACTAAAAATAGTAAATTTCCAAAAAAATGTTTTGAGCCAGCTAGAATAGGTGGGTGGCCACTGATATTCACCTAGATCAATCCTCCCTCATTATATATAAATGGTATCCAGTGCATTGATTTCTCGGGGGAGAGAGGGAAGTGTTTGTTGAATATGAACCTTGGTGAGTTTCTTGCCTTGCTAGAGAAGTTGCACTACTTGACTTGTGGAAGGTTGTCGAGAACATAATGTTGGAAGAGTTGGACCTTTTTAACCAGTCTGGCTACATGAGATGATTGTTTGAAGAAGGAATATTTTCTATTTGATTCAATGTTGCTGACCTCCTTCTACTGGATAGAAGGTGCTTGGACTAAGGCTACAGTGGTTTCAATGTATTTTTGTTCACCTTTTGAACAAATTGTGAAGAGGTTAAATGTTGTAGTATGAGATTTTACTTTGTGGAACTGTTTAGGTGGGACAATAGTCAGAAATACCTTCGGTATCATGTAGATATGACCCCCTAGAGTAAAAATGACACTACATGATCGAGACTCATAAATAGCATGACGCTTCCACATATATGGTTGGCCCAAAAGAAAATCACATACATCCAGTGAGGAAACATCAAATTGTGCCTCATCCTTGAAGAGATTGATGTCTTATGACAAGTGAAACTATTGGCTAACACATATATCTCATCCCTAGTGAAGCCACCTGATGTTGTATGGTTGCGGGTGTGGTGTTATCAACAACCCAAATTGTTTGATGACCTCTTCTAAGATGAGGTTCTTTTGTCTTCCGTTATCAATAATAAAATTTAGTGGTGTCCCCTTCACCCACATCTACGAATGAAAAAGGCACTCTCCCTCTTTAGGATACATTGGTTATTCTAGTTGAATTGTTTCAGTCCCGATAATAGCAGTGGGGTCTGCGTCGATGATTTGTCTTCTCCCATTATTTTTTGAATCAGATTCTGAAACAAGGTTCGACTCCTTTTCTTTGAACTTTTCCACCAATTATTTTTTTGAGTGACATTCATTAGTGTTGTTCCATGGGATTTTTTGTAAATCACACCACTTTTCATTGTCATTTTTTTTCTTTCCATTACCCTTATTTTCCTATGGCTTGGACTGGTTTTATGGAGGTTGGTTGTTAGGGTTGTCTTTACCATACTTTGGTTATTGCAGATTTGCAGACCCAAACTCCTGTTTGTTCTGGTGCCTAAATTTATGCTCAATTTTGACAACATATCAATAGGCATCTCCCAGTGATGAGATGTCCATAAAATCCATTTCGGTTTGGATGTACCTATGCAAAGCCCCGCGGTATTTCAGAATGAGATGTTGCACAGAGTCTTTGATACCTAGATTGTTGTGAAAGGTATGGAAAGAATTTGTAAACTTCAACACTTGTTTTCCCCTCTATTTTTGTAGTGTGGTCCATCTCATGTACTAGTTGTGATAGTTACCAATATGTTAATATTCTTCCTTGACCACATCCACAAAAATATCCCAAGTGGGCTTGACCCCATATATTCCAAAACCCTCGGTGGAAATTTTTTCCCAGTAAGTTTCCCATGAATGCTTGACATGGGGGAGAGCCTTAAGGATTGCAAAGGTGATATTTTTCCTGTCGGAAAAAAATGTGAACAAAAAAAAAACCTTCTAGCAGATTTAACCATTTTTCTAGGGCATCTGCATCTATTTAACCTTCAAATTGAGGAATATCAAAATTAACTAGTACCTTGAAAGGAGAGGTGGCTCCAAAGTTTCCACTTTATGAATACGTGGATGTTGTTATCAACATGCATTGAAGGATGTGGGAAAAATTATCCATCATTTCATCCCTCCGTCGCATGAGAGATTTCTCAAGCAACAGATTAATATAATCTTCTCCACTACCATATTTTTTTTTTCCATTGAGGGTTTCTTGGGAATAAAAGAGTGATTTTCCTCAAGAGATACAATATCGAGACCAAACTTTCTATACTCGGACCTTATTGGGGACATGCATTGAAAAACGATCAAGAACAACCTACTTCGATACCACAAATCTAGATTATTTTCGACCCGAAATGAGAGAGGATATATAATAAATAAATGTGTGTGTGTGTGTGTGTATATATATTATATATCCAATAATATAATAGAGATGTATCAGAGATATAACCATAAAAACATAGATACATTAATACACAATTTATATTAATGAGTGAAATGTACAAAACTGTAGAAATACAGAGTGAAATAATCACAAGAATGGTGGAAGCTTATCTCTGAGAAGAGATGTGACGACTATGCTCATTCGTAAGAATATGATGATGTTTACAATGAGGATCTAGAGTCCTTTTTAACATAAATAAAATCCAAAACCCTATCCCTGAAAGATGAAAATCCAACATGTTTGTGGACCCCATTTTAAGGATTAATGTGGTAGAGTGCATAGAGATATGTTGGGGCATATCTAAAAATGTTTTATTGATTTAAATGGTATGATAGATGCATTTTTATTTTACATGAAGACTAACATATTTGTGATGTATGTCATGTGTAGAAAGAAATTGGAATATATGGGAAAGACAGTTACCAGTGATGGAAAACCTCAAATAGATAATGAATATGAGAAGATTCTTTTTGAAATTTGTTGAAAGGAATTTAGAAGTATAGTTAAAGAAGCACTGATAATGTAATGCCCCCAGCCACCCAGTCCGGTCCATGATACTCATAGAAACAAAAATTATCATATGCACATAAATATAATCATAAACAAACAACATATTATGTTCATACATAGATTAATCTGGAAATAACAATAAAAGCATACATGCAGTACTCACATACACAACCCATAATATAACAACATATATAGGAAATATCCATCAATTATAACACATGTACATATACACAACATGTAAATAAGCATAAAAGTGGTACTTATATTTTAATAGGAGACCACCAACTGTGTCAGACCTTCCATGAAACTCCCAACCATAAACCATGCTTCTGATCACGCTCAGCAGTGGGTCACCCCCAAGTTGGGAATACTAGGCTTGGAAAGGACAACCAGGAAGTTGCAAAAAACAACATGAAGGATCTTTTATCCCAGGAGACACATATGCCCACAACCCACAGACCCTCATTCCCCACATGCCTGCTCCACCCCAGGAGGGTACACCTTCACTAATACAAGTCCATCGGCTACTACGCTTACCTTACCTTGGGCTTCAACAACAGGTTGGACCAGAAGTCTTAGAGTACTGTAGCTTCTATGGGACTCCCTTCTAGGAGAACTAACTTCCCAACAAACTCTCTCACCTGGGAGAGCTACTCACAGGCCTAACAACCTACTTCTTCAGTTCATCTCCCAAGAAATACAAAAGAAACATTCAGCTGACAAATGAGTGATGACAACAACAAAAAATGGGTATGGACACTGAAAGTGGAAACAACCAAATGCTAAGAAATAGCACGGCTTAGGAGAATACAATTACGTCGAGCTTCACAGGAGACACATAGGTTAAATCAAGTATGACTATAGGATTCCAAAGGTGCATACTAGATATAGAAGTGACGATGATCAAGAATTGGTTCAATGCATGAATCCCTGGTCAATCGGGAAGGGTGACAAACTTCTAGAGAGTCGTAAGGGTCGTCAGGAAACTCCAAACTGGTCCATATGTAAGGATGTGAAACAACTCCAGAATGGGAAGAGAATCTCTAATGAGATGGATTTCCCCAGCTATAAATAACATGCGCCCAGGTTGACACATATCTTCCTGAAGCCACATGAGTTCCACTTAGCACTCATTCCCCTTTTTCCCAGGAACTTAGGACAGCACGACTTATGTCAACCATAGCCTTTGGTAAATAATAATAAAATATTATTCCCTTAGAGGCAATCCCTCTATCTTAGCCCCTAGGCCTAGACACTTAGCCCCCTCCCTTACCCTACCTAGTAGAGCTTAGTCCCCCATATCTCTTTCTTCGTGGAGGGTCTACACGTAGCGATGCATAATTTTTATTAATGATTTTCATAATTACATGTACAAAACAAACTCCCCGCCTTAGCATCCTAGGCTCTCTAGCCTAATCATCACATAATCCTCCTAGCATATTATAACTCAGCTCAATAGCCTAACAAACATGTTTACAATTCATAATTACAACTGGGGATCTACCAGGGGATATTACAATCCCCTCCTCTTATTTTTTCATTTTCCTCAATGCAACTTGTTTATACATATATAATTCAAAATTCTTCAAAAAACTCCAAGATTTATCTATTTGAAGCCTATTATCCACCTGGTGCTCTACTTTCAAGAAAAAATTCTAGTGTTCATATTGCAGCTAAAACTCAATTTCTTTATTCCATAGATCTGCTTCAGGAAAGCATTCAATTCATTGTTCCTTGTTACATGCTTCAATTAAACCTCATTGAAAGCATCGACTAGATGTAGATCCATAATGTTCCACCTAGCCTTATATCCCACTATTGATAAACTCTTAGCAGGTCTATGGCTCCATCGACATAAACACTCTGCTCCTACACCTATTCATTGAGAAGCAACATTATAACATATATGCAATATATATATATATGTATATACATGAAATTATAATAACATTATAACATGTATACAAGATACACAACATACAATGAATAGAGAATTGATACTTATCTTTTGATTGAGAAGACCTTCCACCCCTGAGAAGGGACATGACTCCATCGGAGCAATCGCTTCCCAAGATAGACACAGTCCACAATCCATATCGACATGGTCTAGTCCAAGGTACCAAACCTCAGCAGCACTCCAACCAATGGTCTCACATTCTCTACATGCCTTCTCCACCCCAGGAGTGTATACCTTCTTTGTCACATAGTCCATCGACAGCTACACCTACCTTTCCTTGGGATTCAACAACAGGTCGGACTGGAAGTCTCAGAGCACCGTGGCTCCAGGAGTTCCATCTACCCTCAGATATTTCCAATTAGCATCTTCCCCGAGATACTCTTTGTATTCAACATTATAACTTTAATCAACATCATCTCATCTGCATCACCCACATGAAGTTATCATGAGAGAACAAAAAAGAATTATTTTAGGAACTCAAACTTATTTCAAAAGGGAATTCAACTTTTCCCCCAAAACATGAAATTCTATTTCATAATTCTTCTTAGTTGTTTCCATATTATGAATGCATCCTTCCTTGCAGTTTTCCATAGGCACCAACTGCATACCATTTTTCCTGCAATCCTTCATCTTGCATACATCCAACAAATTGTCAGTATTTCTTGTAAATCATAATTCAATTGCAATATGTACAAAACCTAATGTAGTGATCTTAGAATTGCTTGCACCTAGCAATTCAATCACAATTACCAAACAATTTAATAAAATAATGACTCATCATTCTATGCATATGCATGTTCACAATAATATCTGTAAGTTCATTACTTCTTTTTCTGAAAAATAAAATTTCCTGTAGTCAATGCTCATGTGACTACTTGACTTGCAACTTTCCAGTTGCAATGTATAACACCTCCTTGAAATGTACTCAACTTCATGAGGTCACAACATTTAGTTGTTCGTGACAATTATTTCCATGCAATAATATATATGCATGTACTTACAAAACACATTCAACCATCGCATTTAGTACACAATTCTATCACTTACTATGCAGGAGTGCAATTCTCAATGCATACATATTCAATGCACCTTGCATTTAATTACATAATGAACTTTGTATCAGTCATGTATCTCAATATCCATAAGTTAGAATTATGGCCAATGTGTTGACACATTCTCCACATACTTCCTATTTTCTTCCAAATTAATTAGATGCCTTCCTTTTCGACCCGAACACTACACCAAGAATATAATTTTGTGGTGTTCATTAGTGTTAGCAAAAAGGTTGCAGCTCAAGTTTTATTTAAAGGTAGGAAGATTTTAGTACCTGTGTGAATCATAACCTTTCCATATCCATACTTTTCCATATCCAACCATGTTTTGGTCTCATACATGACTAGCTTTACTGACATTCATTCCTATAACAAGTTCTTATCTTTTAATTCTTTGGTTATTACGCCATAACCAAATTAACATGACATTCTACTATGTCAGTGTGTGCATTCAAAAGATAAAAATATTTTAATTGATACAAGCCTCCATCCTTTACCACATCTAGTGGTATGCATTCAATAAAATAATCATGTGATTTTATAAAATAACTCTGGCTGAAGAAATTCTTACCTAAAATCCCTTCAACAATTATTCAAAAAGAGTAATAAAAACTCATACCTTCATGACTTCCATTAATAAATTTTATGTTACCTGTATGGATGATGGAAGTAGAATATTTCATGTTTCTTTTATCAAACCTAACCAACCTTTAAGTTTTTTTTTCTTCCTTCCATATGTAGCAACATCACCAACAACACTTGCAACATGAAATGATTATTTTTTCTACTTATTATTGTTCAACCAACCCTAATTCAACTGCTGTAGCGCTACCACAATTTCAACAATTTCTTTCCCATGTGAAACTTTTCCTTGCTGATCCCAGAAGTCTTCAATTCTTCCCGGATTCCTGAATCTTCTTGTGCTCTCATTGTAGTCATTGTACACGACTATTTTTGTCCTAAGTACTTTCTATCCAAATCACTCTTGGTTGCCTTTTCATTTCCAGCCAATTACTAATGCTGACATTAACCTTCAAATTTTATTTGTTTTCTA
Source organism: Picea engelmannii (assembly GCA_009831015.1). Classification (NCBI taxonomy): domain Eukaryota; kingdom Viridiplantae; phylum Streptophyta; class Pinopsida; order Pinales; family Pinaceae; genus Picea; species Picea engelmannii. Next base: position 241,349 of record ML785091.1, on the reverse strand, counting down.
GATCCATCTATCCAAACTAGCTTCAAACTTGGCTTACCTATCCAATCTCTAGCATGTTGTAAGGATGCACATATGCCCCTTTTTCCAGTTGCATAGAATCAAATGAAAGTCCTTCTATTACCTTACCATCATAGATTCAGGTGATGCCTCCAACCTTTTGGGTTGTCACTCATGGCTCTATGTTTCTTAAGATGGATTCTTTTCAGGCACCATCTCCTCTGCATTCAAAACCATGCATAGAACCATTTTCTTCTTCCTGGTTCCTTATTGATTTCCCTTTAGAATTCATTTCACTTTTAAATTATTCTTGACTTTATATCTCCATGCTCTTATGGAAATACCTTCACACCTTTGGAGTGCATCAACAATCCTATACTATTATAGATTTCCTTCCTGGAGTGTTGACGTGCATTCCTATTAGATTTATATCTATCTCATGATTTCTTCTTCCATTATATTAGGATGTTCATGGACTTGAATCCATCCAAGAGTTTTTTTTTTTCCTTGTCTACCTTGCATACTTGCCACCACATATTATGTTGATATTAATTTTAAGCATTCCCCTATTACTTGGATCCCTCTGATCCAATTCCTTCATGACCTTCATGCCATGATTCCACCGCGCATTCTGATAGTAATAATGGAGGTGCTATCTCCAATATTTTTTTATCCTTGGATCATATGTTGGGTTCAATAAGCAACATGGAAACTCCAAATGGATTCTTGTTTGGGGAAGATAGTCCAGGTGACAATATTTTCACATCAAATGTGAATGCTAGGTGGAGAAAGCCATCTGCGATACATGATAATGCATGAACCATAAGTTCATATGGAGATGCAAAGCATGGGAATAAGGAAGGATTTATGTAATATGAAAGATGTTTGAGATAATATGTGACATATCCAAATGTCCTCGGCCACCAGCCCCTGCCATGTAGCACTACCTAATGACTGAATCCTCTAAATCTCTGCTATGATGCCAATGACTTCTGAAAAATATCAGATGTAGAACAAATAATTTTTCCCTATCCTTCATCTTTATTTCTTCTATATGAAGACATCTCTATCACTTTTTCTATTTTAATGTAACCATTACATATGGAATCCTTTTTTTGAGACCTTTCCAATCACAACTTCCTTTCTCAATTCTGATCCTTGAGTAGAAAGCTATGATCCTTTAAAACTTGTGCTTCTTCTCTGATGCACTTCTTGTGAAAGAATCTATTTTCTTTGAGCTAACGACCCTTAGATCTTTGTTGGACCCTATCATAAAGTTCCCAGGTCTTCAATACTTCTTTTGGTGTAGTTTTGAACCAAATGAAACCCATGGCTTCCTTCCTAACCCATTTTCCCTTCTTTAACATAGTTTTTGGGTACTAGCCCTTTTTATCCATCCCTCAATTGCATGTTTCCATGGGCTATGACCCAGTGCTATCGGATAGGTTCTTATTCAGGATGTTAGGCCTCCGAATTTTAGAAGTCCAGCTTCAGAAGTTCCTAAATCCTTTCTCTCCAGGGTGTTGATTTTCCAAAGTAACCTGCACTTGTCACGTGTCCTTCAACAGATCGACGTCTGTCAATCATTCAAAACTTCGGGCTTCAGGGGATTTGTGGCCCACCCATTCAATTTTCCTCTAGAGTGTTCTTCCTCCGATGTTAGTCTCTCCTATTTTCACGCATCCATTGGCTTAGGGTTATGATGTTCGAGCACTATCATGTCACATTAATTAATGCCTTTCAATTTGTGGGGGCACACATTGACGATTTGGAGTAACTTTCCATTTGCCCCACAATTCTTCTAACGCTGACACATAACCCCTCGGTGAAATCATGGTTTGGATTGCTAAACCGCCTTAGGGAATTAACTCCCATGCAACTTGGGTCCCCGCAATTCTTCTGACGCTGACACATAACCCCTCGGTGAAATCATGGTTTGGATTGTTGAACCGCCTTGGGGAATTAACTCCGATGCAACTTGGGTCCCCGCAATTCCTCTTGGTCGTCGATCTTGATGTATGGTGATCAATGTCAGTGTGGGCCCACTAACCATGCCCAAATGGAGTGCCACATGGTGGAATACTAGAGGATAATACATGGCACACATCCCATGTGTCCATGTCATTCTTTATGATATCATCATGCCACAACACTCTAGAATTTCGGGCTTCTTTACTCTCCAGGTCCACATAGTACACATGTCCAAAATCCAGGTGGGGGCATACGGTAGGTATAGGAGAGCCCCATGTCACCTCCAGGTGATGTCATCATGACTCACTACTTTATCTCTTCGAGGCTTCAGAGCTTCACACTTTGGGATTTCTTGCCTCAACACACACTAATTCTCCCGAATGCTGAAATCTCGAACAAGCCAATCTGCTGACACAGGTCCCTTTTGACGGATGGTCCAGATTACTCTGGACTTTGGAGCTTCGAGAGTTCTTTGTCCTTCATACAACACCGTAACTTCCTCCCTTGGCTTGATCCAATGGTTCTGGTCCAACTTCAGCCCAATCCAATGATCAAGCTCTTCTCCTCAAATCTATGGTGTAGATCCACTTCAGGGACTTCGGGCTTCAGGAGTTTCAACCTCTCCACACTCATTTTCTCCCAAAGTGATTTCACCTAAAGTTGATGATATGTTGGAGCATGTCTCCCACAGATCAAAAAATTCAATTCACTTTGGCTCTTCGGGCTTCGGGAGTTTCAACCTCTCCACACTCATTTTCTTTGGAAGTGATTTCAACCGAAGTACATATATTTCCACCACATATCCTCTCTCTCAGATCGATGACACAGATGAACTTCGCTACTCCGCAGATTTCCAAAGGAACTCATGACTAACTTCCTCACAACTTTTCCAGATCTAATGGTCTAGGCTGACTTCGTTTCCTCCTAAAGAAATCCTAGTTGTTAACTCATTGAACCTTGAGAGTTTCTCCCCCTTTTAATATTTCTTCTCGCTATCTCTCTTCAGCTTCGTTTCTCAAACCCCTTTCTCCTTAGAGGGTTGCTTCAACACTTAGTCGACTTTCGGATCAATGCACTTCTTACAATAGATCTTCTAGTCCCTTCACAAGAGAACTCAAGCTATTTATCTCGATCTTTTTGAGTCAAAGACTCTCTTGAAGCATTCCTTGCACCTAGGGATTCTCTGAACCTCAAATTTTGTCCCTTTAGACAAAAAATGACTTTGAAATCTTTGTCTCGTTAACCACTAACATGGCCCATCTAGGCTCAGTGTCGAAACGATGGATATGATACCATTTTGTAATGCCCCTAGCTACCTAGGTCAGGCCATGATACTCATAGAAACAACAATTATCATATGAACATAAATATAAACATAAACAAACAACATATTATGTTCACACATAGATTAATGTGGAAATAACAATAAAAACATACATGCAGTACTCACAGGAAAAACCCATAATATAATAGCATATACAGGAAATATCCATCAATTATTACAGATGTACATATACACAACATGTAAATGAACATAAAAGTGGTACTTATATTTTAATAGGAGACCACCAACTGTGTGCAGACCTTCCATGAACCTCCTAGCCATAGACCACACTGCTCATCATGCTCAGTAGTGGGTCACCCCCGAGTTGGGACTAAACTCCACCGGGAAAGGGAATTCTAGGCATGGCAAGGACAACAAAGAAGTTGCACAAAAAAATAGGAAGGATCTTTTATCCCAGGAGCCACTTACGCCCACAACCCACATACCCGCATTCCCCACATGTCTGCTCCACCCTAGGAGGGTACACCTTCACTAATACAAGCCCGTCGACTACTACACTTCCCTTAACTTGGGCTTCAACAACATGCTAGACTTGAAGTCTCAGAGTACTGTAGCTACTATAAGACTCCATTCCAGGATAACTCACTTCCCAACAAACTCTCTCACATGGGAGAGCTTCTCATAGACCTGACAACCTACTACTTCAATTCAGCTCCTAATAAATACAACAAAAATATTCATCTAATACACGGGTGACAATAGCAACAAAGAATGGGTATGGACACTAAAAGTGGCAACAACCAAATGCTAAGACACAACACGCCTCAGGAGAATACAATTGAGTCGAGCATCACAAGAGACACACGAGTTAACTCAAGTATCACTATAGGATTCCAAAGGTTATTACTAGATACAAATTCGATGATGATGAAGAACTGGTTCAATGCGTGAATCGTTGGTCAATCGAGAAGGTTGACAGACTTCCAGAGAGTTGTAAGGTTCGTCAGGAAACTCCAAACTGGTCTAGATGCAAGGATGGGAAGCAACGCCATATGGGAAGAGAATCCCCAACAAGCTAGCTTTCCCCAACTATAAAATGCATGCACCCAGGTTGACACATGTCTTCTTGAAGACGCATGAGTTCCACTTAGCACTCATTCCCCTTTTTCCTAGGAACTTAGGACAACACAACTTATGTAAACCATAGCCTTTGGGAAATAATAATAAAATATTATTCCCTTAGAGGTAATCCTTTTGGCTTATCCCCTAGGCCTAGACATTTATCCCCCCTCCCTTACCCTACCTAGTGGAGCTTAGTCACCCATAACTATTTCTTCATGGAGGGTCTACACACAGTGATGTATAATTTTTACTAATTATTTTCATAATTAAATATACAAAACAAAATCCTGGCCTTAGCATCCTAGGCTCTCTGGCCTAATCATCACATAATCCTCCTAGCTTATTATAACTTGGCTCACCATCCTAAAAAACATGTTTACAATTCATAATTAAAACTGGGGCTCTACCGGGGGATATTACAGACAAGGTAATATCAGAGAGGGTGTTGGTAGCTAGAGCATATGTAAAAGTGTTCATTCTAATGTGGAATAAGGTATGAATGGATTTGGTAGAGTCCCCTATGAAGTATTTTATTAAATAAATGGTATAAAGATAGTTGTGAGTGGTTTTTGTATGCCATTGATACCTGTTATCCCCGATATCAAGGGATAACTAGGAGATCATGTCTCGAGGCCCACAGGTCCTATACATGGAGTATCGAGAGCAGGATTGACCTGGTGTATGGCCCTGGAGGGCCCATCTTTCTTCTTCTTCACCATATTTGTCCTGTTAGCAGTAGCAGCTTCCATCACCATCAGCTTGAACTTGCGTCGGAAAGGACTCTTGCTCCATGAGGTAATTGGTCCGAGGTATCATGGTATGTGTCATGTTTTATCATTATAACCCTCTTATATATGCATTAGGTTCCTTTCATTTCTGATGACTACTTGGATCTTACACTAATCCACTTGACCATTGTTGGGGTGATTGATGGGGTGACTTAGCAAGTTGATATTCTTGGGTTTTGGTTAGCCACCAAGGGGGATTTGCAGAGCCATCGTCCGCTCCCACCATTTTATCATAGTTACATCTTCTAGTCCAACCATTAGGATGACCTTTGAGGGTTACACTTTGTCTTGTGGGAAGAAGGGTCTAAAGGCCCAGGGGGTAAAAGCAGTTGGTAAAAGATAAAATCCATAGGAAATAAAACCTAGAGATGCTTTGCCCAGGGGATCCCCGAGAAGGCAATAAAAATCCTCTCAATAAGAAACTAAAGGGACCCTAAGAAAAATAATAAAACAAGACGTAACCAAGAGGATGGGAGGTCTCATCACGAGCCGACCCATTATGTTCATAGGTATTCAACAGTATGACATTGCCATTATCTGGTCACCACGCCAGGGTAGTGACCTTTGGTTGCATGGCCAAGGGAAAGGGGGTCTCATCACGAGCCAGCCTTATCATTTCTGTGAAGATACCAGTGGGTAACACTGTCAGCTCTGGTCACCAAGCCAAGGCAGTGTCCTCTGGTCAGACCTTGAAATGAAAAGAAAGAAAAGCAATAAATAAAAAGATAAAGGCAATAAAGGGCTTGGAAAAATGCATCCATGATGGGTACAACTCGCCTCCTACAAAGGCACCCACAGACAACACCTGCCCTTGGTCTTACTGTGATTGGATATCCCTAAAACCATATCACCTCATAGAACATGGCTTGAATGATCTTCTGAGGAAACTTTCCTTATCTTGTGGATATTAGCCTAATAGGTTATTATGTCGTTTTCTTCAGCTTTGTATAGTAGATCTATGTAATGTCTTTGAGCTCTTAGATGATATGCTAGGAATTTCATGCATGTATTTGATAAATTTAATGATGAAATATGATTGACATTTCTATGATCGCTAGGACTGATGAGCCCATGGAGGGCATAGTCTTTGATGTGCAGGACCATACCCGACGGACAGGTACCAGGGGACCGATACACATGGGGATATGATTAGTTCAGACCTCCATGGGACTGAAGAGCCCATCAGATGGTTGCTGGGATGGAAGAGGTAGGAAAAAACTATGATGAGACCTTAAACAAATAAGACAGAAGGAAGTCCTAACCAGGAAACTTTGGCAGAGATCGACCTATGGGGGATCACCCACTGCAGATGAGATCGTTGCTTTTGATGGACAGGACACCACCTAGGGAAGGCTAGACATTTTCTGGAGCATGTGGCAGTGTTCTGGCATCATTTGGCATGTGTGGCAGGTTGCAGGAGCCCCAGGGGGGCCAACATTTTGCTTCTTGGATGTTGATCTTGCCCAAAAAGGGCCAATGTCTCCCTCAGAGGGGCTTGACGTCTCCCTTTTAGTTCATAATTATGACATTTTAGCATTTAATGTGGTAAACAATGTAATATTGTTAAGTCAGCCTTGTCGGTTGTTTTAATGACCTATTTTTGTAATTAAAGGTCATCTGGATGATATAAATAGAGGACGTTGAGCCTCATTTTGAACATAACATAACTCACTCTCTTGTGAGAGGATTATTTTTAGCCTTTTGTCTTTGTATTTGGCTCTTGGAGTTGAGGCGCTACACTTGTGGAGGATCATCTTTGGCATGTTTATGGTGTTTTCTATCATTTGGAAGGTTTACAACTAGGGTTTGATAAGTTCTTCATTGATTTGTACATGTATTTCTCATGCAAAACTTCTTAATTGAATGGTTGTAGGTTAAATCTCTTACTTTTATGGTTACATTGTTATTATTTTTCTTAATCATTGAAACCCTAGGTAGAAAGCACACAAGTAGGTCCTTGCTTCATGTCCCCATGATAGAATAAGTGTTTAGCCATTGATTAAGGAGAATATAGCCTTGCCATTGCTACACTAGTTCCCCTTTTTCTGAGTTAGATTTGAAAGATAAATTGAAGAAGGAAGACGTCCTAGGCCTAATTGAGTTTACACCTAGGGTTTTGACCTTTAGGGTTTGAGAGGCCTTGTCTTTACAACACTTTTCAGCCCTAGATTTATATTCTAAAGCTAGCCATTTTTGCGAAGGATTTTTAAGGAAAGAGGGAGGATCATGAGGCCTTGCTTAAGCAACACCAGAATGAGCCTCCTCCCCTTAGGGTTTTGACTTTGTGGCCCTGCCATTGCAGCATTAGAAAGACTAACCCTCTTGTCCTTAAATTTAGATTCTCCTGAGACTTTAGCCTTGCTCCTTGACTCCATTTACCCTAAGGCACTAGTCTAGAAACTCCAAACGTTGAGTCAATTGTGTTAAAACAACCTTTCAAAACTTCAAAAATTTGAAACCCTAACTAACCCTAGCGACTTACTAACCCTAATTAGCTAATGACATCATGCCTATTTTGAGCTCTTGGATAGTATAAAAGTTGCGGCTAAGTCATCAAGTGATAGACTTTGATGTGTAGGTAAATTTCATTGGCTTATTTTGGAAAACGTCCACTTCATTGCCTATCAAAGTAACACTAGAACTAAGCTGACATCACCCTTAGTGTAGTGACGCAACACTCTTGTATTGAATGAGCAAGTGATGATATTTTATGATAATTAGAAGATTGATTATATGCTTTGAATCTTATATCATCTCCAGTGTTTATTGACAAGTGATATTATAAGCCATAGAAATTTTTTGCAATCATTGACTTCGTCAATAATTACTGCCATTTATGCTCATACATATTAATTGTTGATAGTCATTAATTCATGAAGTACTAACCACTGTTGCACATTTTAGTTTTATTTGCCTTGTCTCACAAACAGGTGCCTGTTTTGTGGAATACCTTCATTTTGACTATCTTCTTGGCAGTAATCTGTGAAGGGAAAACCTACTTTGACTTTTGAGCCTTAATCTCTTGATCCTTTTCCTTTCAATACCCCAGATTACTAGGGACGTCTCCCTTGGGATTAGCCACCCTAAATAAAAAGAGCCCCCCATCGAGGTGACAATGGGTGGGGAAGCTCCTGTTACGCGAGTTTGACTCTTGCCTTCAAGTTACTTAACCTATACTACAAACTGAGTGATAACATTTTGGCGCCGTTGCCAAGGAACACTGAGTCAATCTTCCTCAACGAAAAATCTTTGGTAAGCCTTTCCTCAAATTCCTTTTCTTACAAGCTTACCTGGCGAATCCAATACAACTTTTTCCCCTATTATTTGATAGTTTCAAGAAAACTATCTGGCGACTCCACTGATGACGAAGCCAACAATGACTTCACAATGGGATCCAGGAAACTATAGACCTTTGGATATGAGTAAAATCCCATGATATCCCAGAAAAATGCCCCTCTCTTATAAAATGTGGGTCCCTAGATTTTTCGGCCTCGATGGGAAAAGTCCTGATTATCACATGAGCAAATTTTGGGAATTCTTTCAATACTACCCTGTCAGAGACGAAGCTGAAGACCTAGTGATGAAGCTCTTCTCTGCCTCTCTACGTGGAGAGGCTGAAAAATGGTATGATAACCTTCCAGCAGCCAACATCACATCCATGGACCATTTTGAAGAGATCTTCCTTGAAAGATGGGCTTTTAAAATAGAAGATGTACAATCATTGCTAAAAGAGCTTGAAGGCATAAAACAACCAAATTATGAGAATGTCAGAGTTTTCTGGTTTAGGTTCTAGAAGTTGTTTTACCAGATTCCTGAAAGCCATCGTCCTAAAGGAAAGTACCTCATTTATCTCTTTACAAATAGACTTCAGGGGCATTTGAGCTTCCTCCTAAATAAAAGGAATCTGAAAACACTTGCAGAAGCTCACAACATGGCCATCCAGATCGAAAGGAATCTCATCTCATCTAGAATCAATGCTTTCACCATGGACGCTCTTAGCCTGATGAAACTAGTTTCCCATGAAACCTTTGTTGAAGATACACAGGAGAGAAGGGAACAAGTTTTCAACCAGCAGAATGAGGATGTGATTGAGGAGAAACAACCTAAGCAAGATGATATTGTGCCCACTTGTGCTCCTCCTGCTGATGAAGTCATCCAAGAACCTGTTTCTCCTGTACAGCAAAGTGAATATGAGGTTAGTTTCTTTCCACTTCAAAATTATGATGATATCGTGTCACTTGATTCAAAATATGAGGAGGGAAAGAAAGCTTTGAACGAAGTTAATGATCCTTGCTATGCAATCAAAGAAATAGGCCTTTCATTTGAAGAAGAAGGAGTAATCCCCGAGGATGAGACCATAATGCATGCTGAAAACACCAAAGTCATCGAAGTTCCTGCACTGGTAGAAACAGTAAGTTACCCTCCTCCCCCAGTTATTGATGATGCTTTTCTTTGCGATGAAGAAGAAGAGGAGGATGAAATTTCAAATTTTTCAAACCCTGCATGTTATGACACGGGCAGTGATACTGTTGATAACATTGATGAGTTCATACATGTTGGAAGACGTAGGTGGGATATAGTTGGTTATGACCTAGATCCCATCTATGACACTGAGAGTCATCTCCAGTTGTTGCCCTTGCAATTATCACAACAGATTACTTCTGACCAATGGCAACGAGGAGATGAGGTTTTTACTTGTACCTTTCAAAAAACCAAGGACGACCTAATACCTTATTTTTCTGATGATTTTCAGTCTTACCTTGATATTTTTGATGAGTACTCTTCTGAGCATTCAAACTCCTTTCATGAAGATGATTACCAACCACCTCTGTGCTCAGATTCTAATACTAGTAAGGATATTGTTTCTCATGATTTTTTACCCCAACCACTCGTTATTACTTTGCCTTGCTTTTCCTTTAAGGGTGTAGTTGGGAAGTACTATTTTTATTTTGAGTTTCCTTCTGGGCAAACCCTAGACTCCAAGGGTTGGTTGGGTAATGCTATTTCCAATCAGTTTTTCAACCTTCTCTTGATAGTTTGCCAATCCTCCGCTAAATCTTTGTCGATTCCTTCCTTGATTTTGGAGCATGAGGATGTCCTAGATAACCAGTTTACAGGCCCTTTGAGTCAGTTTTCTAAACCTTGTATCTTTCATGACCCTTTCTTGGATAGAATCGAGTACTTTTCTCAGAGATGGACTTGGCAGGATATTCTCCCTCCCACCCACCTCCATGAGTTAAATTCTGACTTTCCCAATGATGTGATATGTGTTCTAACTCATGACATTTTTGTGCTTGATTTATCACTGTTTTGGTTTATGATGAAGCAGAAAGGCAGGTGTCAAGGAACGTTGTTGGGATGACTTCATTGGTTGTTTGACTACACCAACACGTAGCCAGCAGGTGAGTACAGGTAAGTGTTTTACTTTCTACTTTCATCCATGATTACTTTATATGCACATGCTATATTTTGCGGGGTGGCAATACCACCCCACCTTTTGTCGCTGATGCTTTATTTTCAAGTGTGAGCAGGTCTACAGGTTTATGCCAGAGATTTCTGAGGTTCTCATGCACTCTACAGTTAGTACATGTCCCCGAGTTGGAGCCAGATGTTATCCCCAATATCTAGGGATAACTAGGAGATCATGTCTCGAGGCCCACAGGTCCTAGACATGGAGTACCGAGAGAAGGATTGACCTGGTGTATGGCCCTAGAGGGCCCATCTTTCTTTTTCTTCGCCAGATTTGTCCTGTCAGCAGCAGTAGCTTCCATCACCACCGGCTTGGACTTGCGTCAGAAAGGACTCTTGCTCCATGAGGTAATTGGTCCGAGGTATCATGGTATGTGTCATGTTTGATCGTTATAACCCTCTTATATATGCATTAGGTTCCTTTGATTTCTGATGAATGCTTGGATCTTACACTAATCCACTTGACCATTGTTGGGGTGATTGATGGGGTGACTTAGCAAGTTGATATTCTTGGGTTTTGGTTAGCCACCAAGGGGGATTTGCAGAGCCATCATCCGCTCCCACCATTTTATCATAGTTACATCTTCTAGTCCGGCCATTAGGATGAACTTTGAGGGTTACACTTTGTCTTGTGGGAAGAAGGGGCTAAAGGCCCAGGGGGTAAAAGAAGCTAGTAAAAGATAAAAGCCATAGGAAATAAAACCTAGAGATGCTTCGCCCAGGGGATCCCAAAGAAGGCAATAAAAATCCTCTCGATAGGAAACTAAAGGGACCCTAAGAAAAATAATAAAACAAGACCTAACCAAGAGGATGGGAGGTCTCATCACGAGCCATCCTATTATGTTCATAGGTATCCAGCAGTATGACATTGCCATCATCTGGTCACCACGCCAGGGCAGTGACCTTTGGTTGCATGGCCAAGGGAAAGGGGGTCTCATCACGAGCCAACCTTATCATTTATGCGAAGATACCAGTGGGTAACATTGTTAGCTCTGGTCACCAAGCCAAGGCAATGTCCTCTGGTCAGACCTTGAAATAAAAAGAAAGAAAAGCAATAAATAAAAATATAAAGGCAATAAAGGGCTTGGAAAAATGCATCCATGACGGGTACAACTCGCCTCCTACAAAGGCACCCACAGACAACACCTGCCCTTGGTCTTACTATGACTGGACATCCCTAAAACCATATCACCTCATAGAACATGGCTTGAATGATCTTCTGAGGAAACTTTCCTTATCTTGTGGATATTATCCCAATAGGTTATTCTGTCGTTTTCTTCAGCTTTGTATAGTAGATCTGTGTAATGTCTTTGAGCTCTTAGATGATATGCTAGGAATTTCATGCATGTATTGGATAAATTTAATGATGAAATATGATTGACATTGCTATGATCCCTAGGACTGATGAACCCATGGAGGGCGTAGTCTTTGATGTGCAGGACCATACCCGACGGACAGGTACCAAGGGACTGGTACACATGGGGATATGATTAGTTCGGACCTCCATGGGGCTGAAGAGCCCATCAGATGGTTGTTGGGATGGAAGAGGAAGGACAATGCTGTGATGATCCCTTGCACAAAGAAGAAAGAAGGACATCCTAACCAGGACACTTTGGCAAAGATCGGCCTAGGGGGGATCACCCACTGCAGATGAGATGGTTTCTTTTGATGGACAGGATGCCACCCAGGGCATGCTGGATGTTTTCTGGAGCATGTGGCAGTGTGATGGCATCATTTGGCACGTGTGGCAGGTCGCAGGAGCCCCAGGGGGGCCAATGTTTTGCTTCTTGGATGCTGATCTTGCCCAAAAAGGGCCAACGTCTCCCTCAGAGGGGCCTGACGTCTCCCTTTTAGTTCATAATTATGACATTTTAGCATTTAATGTGGTAAACAGTGTAATATTGTTAAGTCATCCTTGTCCGCTGTTTTAATGACCTATTTTTGTAATTAAAGGTCATCTGGATGATATAAATAGAGGACGTTGAGCCTCATTTTGAACATAACATAACTCACTCTCTTGTGAGAGGATTATTTTTAGCCTTTTGTCTTTGTATTTGGCTCTTGGAGTTGAGGCGCTACACTTGTGGAGGATCATCTTTGGCATGTTTATGGTGTTTTCTATCATTTGGAAGGTTTACAACTAGGGTTTGATAAGCTCTTCATCGATTTGTAAGTGTATTTCTCATGCAAAACTTCTTAATTGAATGGCTGTAGGTTAAATCTCTTACTTTTATGGTTACATTGTTATTATTTTTCTTAATCATTGAAACCCTAGGTAGCAAGCACACAAGTAGGTCCTTGCTTCATGTCCCCATGATAGAATAATTGTTTAGCCATTGATTAAGGAGAATATAGCCTAGCCATTGCTACACTAGTTCCCCTTTTTCTGAGTTAGATTTGAAAGATAAATTGAAGAAGGAAGACGTCCTAGGCCTAATTGAGTTTACACCTAGGGTTTTGACCTTTAGGGTTTGAGAGACCTTGTCTTTACAACACTTTTCAGCCCTAGATTTATATTCTAAAGCTAGCCATTTTTGCCAAGGATTTTTAAGGAAAGAGGGAGGAGCATGAGGCCTTGCTTAAGCAACACCGGAATGAGCCTCCTCCCCTTAGGGTTTTGACTTTGTGGCCCTGCCATTGCAGCACTAGAAAGCCTAACCCTCTTGTCCTTAAATTTAGATTCTCCTGAGACTTTAGCCTTGCTCCTTGACTCCATTTACCCTAAGGCACTAGTCTAGAAACTCCAAACGTTGAGTCAATTGTGTTAAAACAACCTTTCAAAACTTCCAAAATTTGAAACCCTAACTAACCCTAGCGACTTACTAACCCTAATTAGCTTATGACATCATGCCTATTTTGAGCTCTTGGATAGTATAAAAGTTGTGGCTAAGTCATCAAGTGATAGACTTTGATGTGTAGGTAAATTTCATTGGCTTATTTTGCAAAACGTCCACTTCATTGCCTATCAAACTAACACTAGAACTAAGCTGACGTCACCCTTAGTATAGTGACACAGCGCTCTTGTATCGAATGAGAAAGTGATGATATTTTATGATAATTAGAAGATTGATTATATGCTTTGAATCTTATATCATCTCCAGTGTTTATTGACAAGTGATATTATAAGCCATAGCAATTTTTTGCGATCATTGACTTCGTCAATAATTATTGCCATTTATGCTCATACATATTAATTTTTGATAGTCATTAATTCATGAAGTACTAACCACTGTTGCACATTTTAGTTTTATTTTCCTTGTCTCGCAAACAGGTGCCTGTTCTGTGGAATACCTTCATTTTGACTATCTTCTTGGCAGTAATCTGTGAAGGGAAAACCTACTTTGACTTTTGAGCCTTAATCTCTTGATCCTTTTCCTTTCAATGCCCCAGATTACTAGGGACATCTCCCTTGGGATTAGCCACCCTAAATAGAAAGATCCTCCCATCGAGGTGACAGTGGGTGGGGAAGCTCCTATTACGCCAGTTTGACTCTTGCCTTCAAGTTACTTAACCTATACTACAAACTGAGCGATAACAGATACCCAAGTAGGGTATGATTCGATAAATAAGATAGGCTGAAAGATAGATGTATGAAACTCTAGAAATCAAGGATGATTTATAAAATTTCATGAATAATTGATAGCTTGGCTGGACCAATGCTTCAATGGTTCCCTCTGCTCAAAGAATTTTTGTCACCCTTCTAGTGTCAATAAGACTGAGGTATGGGTTTGTGGTATAACAAACAAATCATTGGTTTGAGGCCTAGTTACTTTTTCATACGATCGAAGGTTGTGACCCTAGTCTAAGCCCACACTCAAATATTGACCATAAATCTTTCATCCCTTGTCATGATCAAAGTCCCAAATAGTCGTCCAATGAAAGGATGATCTGATGGTTGTGTTTCAATCAACCGTTGAGATTAATGGTCCACACATATCAACATGGTGGCATGTTATAATCTTGTCCACTGCACGTGTTAATCCTAGAATGACACGTCACCAAATGAATTGACAGTCCAGATCTAAAGCATGTAACCTCCAGAAATTTAACAATCAACCAACTTTAATTTTCGTTATGGATCTCCATCGTTGTATCTTATATTTATATTCTCATAGCCTAGTCACTCTATAGTGAAAGAATATCTCTCTCTCTACACCATATATTACATTCAGACATGTATTCTCTCCCTTCTAAGCCTATCCTATCAACCTTCTGACTAATAGGTGTTCTCGGTGTAGAATTCCTGCAGAAACCCCAATAGATCTAGAATTCTAGTTAAATTGAACACATGCAATTTGCTGATATTCAAGAGATGAGAGAAAGTTTTTGCTCCATAAATAAGAGAATTATATTAATAAAAAATGAATATACATGAGCAACCATCCTCAAAAAGAAGAGCGGAGGTGAATATATAGAATTTTGAACATAGAAATTCTAGTCAAGAAAAGCTAGAAATAGCTGAAATAGTGTCATAAGCTAAGGGATACCACATAGTTCGACCTAGAACACTAAAGATACATGTAACACACTCATTAATGTCCAAAATATTTAATTTATTCTCATTATCTCACTTAAGCTCACTTAACTGACAAGGGAAGCAGTTCGAACTCACTTAACTGACTCGAAATAGTAGTTACTAATAATAGTAACGACAAAAATCATTAATTAAGGAATAAATCTCCCACTCAAAGAGGATGTGTGCATTACCCAATAATAGATGATTTTTTTCATGGGGGATTTGGAATAAATCATGAATAAATCAAGAAAATCAAGAATAAATCGAGAAAATCAAGAATCGGGAGTTGATTCTTGATCTAAAATTAGCAGTTTTCCCTAAAATCTAGGGATGAGGTGCCCTTCTTCTCTATGTGGCCAAATTAGGTGAAATAAAGTGTAAATGAATGTATTAACTAATATCTAGGAGTCTAATCTAGGTATAAACTAATGTAAGTTAGGGTTATGCTCCAACACCCCCCCTTAAGCCTAACTATAATGACAAAAAAAATTGAGTCCCAACAACTTGGACATTTTAGGTACTCATTACATAAAAGAAATCCTCATAAAAAGAGGAAAGAGGGAAAACCTTGTGGGAAAACCCCCCCTCCACCCCAAAAAAAAAGAGGAAAAAAAAAAATGTTGAGTGGCCAAAAGTGACCTACTTAGTTGTCTCCACCACTCCAAGCATAGCTCTCAGTTCTAAAAATTTATTTTCAGTGAAGGACTTGGTGAAGATGTCTACAACCTACTTCTCTATGGGGAAGTAATACAATGAAATGACTCTTTCATATATCATCTCATGGATGTAATTCATGTGATGAACTTCTCATCTGCGAGAAGCAGCAATGGCCAAAACTAGTCGAATGGAGTCCATTTTTGCAACAGGTGAAAATGTCTCTGTGTAGTCTATTCCATGTACCTATGAGTATCCTTTTGTGACAAATGGAGATATGTACCTACTGATCTCACCATCTTCAACAATCTTTTTTCGATATATCCATCAACATCGAACAAGATTTCTTCCTTTCGGAAGTAGAACCAAGTCCCATGTGTTGATGTCCATAAGAGCATAGTACTCTTCATCCATGGCAACCTCCCAGAGTGGGTTTCCAGCAGCCTCAGAGTGTGACTTTGGATCTGAACCAAGTGACATATATAAATGTATGGGAAAAAAAGGTTCTGTGGCAGCCAGGGCTTGAGGAGCCCAAAAAAACTGTATTCTAGTTCTTCTTGTATCTGTAAGATCATCGACTAGTTCACCCGCATCTTGCAGGGTTTTCTTTGCCCAAGTTGGAAACTGAGTTGGAGCATCCATGAACTGATCCTCATCCTCTATGTCAAACCTAAAAGGCTTCTCTGATGGATTTTCTGAAGTTCTCGAAGAAGTTTCTGAATCCTCCTCATCAGTGACAACAAGTAGTTCCTCGACAGGGTCTTCTGAAAAATCATGCAATGATTCTTCTTCAAACTTCACACTTCGAGCTAGAATGAACTTTTCAGTGTAAGAGTCCGGAAATATATATCTTTTGACACCTTCAGGATATCCAAAAAATATGCATTCAACACTTTGAGGCTCCAAATCCTTCCTCTTATCTGTCGAAATGTGAGCCCATGCTCATGAACCAAAAATATGAAAGTGTGACACTTTCGGTTTCTTACCGGTCCAACATTCAAAAGGAGTGGTTCCTTTGAGTGATTTGTGAGGAACTCGGTTATGAATGTATGCTGCACAATTAATAGCTTAAGCCCATATCTTGGGAGCTAATGATTTCAACTGTAGCATACAATTTACCATCTCTTTTAAGGACTGGTTTTTCCTCTCCGCAACACCATTCTGTTGTGGTGTATATGGCACTATGTGTTGTAGTTGTATACCTGCATCAATACAAAGTTGTTTCACATATTTTTTGAAATAATCCCCCCCATTATCAGTACGAAGTATCTTAATCTTACACCCAGACTCATTCTCAGCAAGTTCTTTAAATTCTATAAGGCATTCAAATACTTCCGATTTTAATTTAAAAAAAAATACCCAAGCAAAGCAAGAGAAATCATCTATGAAGGTGAGTACATATCAAGCCTTACTGATTGAAGGCTGTGGGAATGGGCCCATAATGTCCCTTTGAATCATCCCAAGAGGTGAAGAAGTTCTCTGTGCCTTCCCTTTGTCAAACTTTTGCTCTGGATTCTTGCCAAGAATGCATCCTTGACACACACCGCTTGTGAATTTAATAGCTGGCAATCCTTCTACCATGTTTTCCTTGCTGAGTTGATGCAAGTACTTATAGTTTAGATGGCCAAATATTTCATGCCATAACCTACTGATATCATTATATTTTGACAGAAATACAGTGCTAATAGATTTAGGAACAAAGTAAGAGAAGAAATACAAACGAGAACAGTGATCTGCAATTCCATGTGTAAGCTGTGAGCCTGTGGAAATGTCGATAATCACTGCAGAGTCTGGAGTGAACTCCACCTTCCTTCCAGAGCCGGAATGAGTGATCTGATATATCGAGAGAATATTTGTGTACAGTGAGGGAACATGAAGCACATTTGTGAAGCATCCCACTTCAAGATCAACAATTCCTTCTCTGCACACCTTTGCGAGTGTGGCATCTCCCAAGTAAATTGGGGATTTGGTGCTTTCTTCGATGGAGGAAAATTCATATTTTAATGCATCCATATGGTTTGATGCACCTGAATCAAGGATCCAATATGATGGAGTGGATGTGACAGCCATTAAAGCATGACCATCTCGTGCTCTCCCTCCCGTTCTGTTATCATCTTTCTTCTTTGCATTTTCGTGCACCGTGAGATTGTGTTGCCGCAATTGCTTAGCCATCTCATCGATAGTCTTCCTCATGCAATTTTATTCGGGATGAAAACCTTTGGAACAGTAGCTGAAAATTTTTATTTCCTTCTTCTTCTTACCCTTAGGCTCAGAATATTTATCTGAATATTGTGCGGATCTCTCCTTCTTCGATTCAAAAAATTTACCCGTTCCTTTTTTCTTGTCTTTTCCACTGCTCTTTGGAGCATTAGTAGCCACAAGTGCTTGGTTCATGGAATTCTTGATGGCACCCATTTGGAATAACTTATATTTCTCTTGAGTCAATGCTGCAATGAAATCATTCAATGGAGGCATTTTCCATTTTTCCTGAGTTAATTTAGATGCTTGAAAAGACGAAACAAATATGGAATATTCAGGGCCTAATTTTGAGAGAATTTAAAGGATGAGTTATTATTCCTCTTTCATGACTCCACATTCATTAATTTCAACAAGGAGGGATTTTAACTTGGTGAAGAATTCTTGCAAGTTGCTGAAATGCATCCTGCTTGCCGAATAGTCCTTCCAATGTGGTCCAGACCACATCGAGAGTAGTGGCTCTACTGACATGAAAGAGGAGATATCTGGAAACTGATAGGCATATTAGCCCAATTGCTTCATCTAATTTATTGAAATACTTTATATTCTCCGCTGCAACAATCAGTTCTTTCTTTGTTCCCATTGTTACCCGGTAAAGCCCTTTTCTTTGGAGGAGCAGAGAGATCTCTGTCTTCCATTCAAAGTAATTGAAAGGATTTAGAATGAGTTTTGTGGGCTGAGAGAGATGATCCATTGCTTCTTTTTGTGCCTCCTGATGATCTATACCTACAAATAAAACCATGTATGATCCACTAGATTCAATCTAGCTCTGATACCATGTAGAATTCCTGCAGAAACCCCAATAGATCTAGAATTCTAGTTAAATTGAACACATGCAATTTGCTGATATTCAAGAGATGAGAGAAAGTTTTTGCTCCATAAATTAGATAATTATATTAATAAAAAATGAATATACATGAGCATCCATCCTCAAAAAGAAGAGAGGAGGTGAATATATAGAATTTCCAACATAGAAAGTCTAGTAAAAAAAACCTAGAAATAGCTAAAATAGGTGTCATAAGCTAAGGGAGAACACATAGTTCGACCTAGACCACTAAAGATACATGTCACACACTCATTAATGTCCACAAGAGTTAATTGATGTGCATTAGCTCACTTAAGCTCACTTAACTGACCCGAAATAGTAGTTACTAATAATAATAATGGAAAAAATCATTAATTAAGGAATAAATCTCTCACTCAAAGAGGAGGTGCGCATTCCACAATAATAGATGATTTTTTTCATGGGGGAGTTGGAATAAATCATGAATAAATCAAGAAAATCAAGAATAAATAGAGAAAATCAAGAACCAGGAGTTGAGTCTTGATCTAAAATTAGCAGTTTTCCCTAAAATCTAGGGATGAGGTGCCCTTCTTCTCTATGTGGCCAAATTACATGAAATAAATTTTAAATGAATGTATTAACCAATATCTAGTAGTATAATCTAGGTATAAACTAATGTTAGTTAGGGTTATGCTCCAACACTCGACAGTTTGGAACAGACTCCAGAATACTACCCAAGAATAACCACAAAAAAAACCCTATTCTCCCAACTCATTACATATTTATACATACAATCTAGGGCTTAAAAACCTACTTGGTTCATCCCAAAATCCCTATTACAATGCATGACTACTCCAATTAACTAGTTGTTCGGGTTGATTTCTTCTACTTTTTCATCTTCATGCTACTTTTGCACTCTAACTGCTATTCTTCCTTCCTTTGTATGTCCTTCCATATTTAGTACGTTGTAATTTCATCCTTCATTTTCTCTTTCTTTCTTCTCCTAATTTATTATTCTATTTGCTTTATTGTTCTCTCTTCTTTATTCCCTACTTTTATTATGTTTACTGCAGACTATACTTTTTGATGCACCTCAATTGTGCACTCCCTAATATTTCTTCTTCTCTTGCGCACCTTTGCTATGCACTTTTTCTATACTTGGGATTTGACTGACATTGTATCCCAAAAATGCATGTCCAACAACTAGTACAAACCTAAATCTACAATCTAAAAAAAGTTATTTGATTATGTTAAGACCCTCATATTTTACATTAATGCAAGGCCTTATAAATTCAAGGATATAATGACTTTCATAATTCTAAAAAATTATAAAATTAATGTTATAAATTTTGAAAAAAAATCCCTGCACAAGAACAATGTGTTCTCTACAATTCTACAATTTTTTTAAGGAAATTCCATCATTTAGGTACTCAACACCTGCACTCATAGGAACATATGCATTATGTTTAACATGAAAAATAACATACCATTTTTATAAAAACTTAAATTTCACGTAGTCATACTAAAATTATATAAACACAAATTATATATTCAGAAAGACAATTCAATTTCCTACATTTCATATGTTTACACCATATTCAAATTCATTATGAAAGTACCTCAAATCATCCCCCAAAGTTATCATATTTTTTTTCCATGTATTCATTGCAACTAATGCATCATGAGAGACCATCATTATCTTTCACCCACTCCTATCTAAGCTAGCTCCTAAGAAATTGTGGAGGAAAATTCTAACTCGTAAAACTAAAGAAAAGAATATTATTTCCTTAAGGGAATGGAATTCCTACCTTAAAAAGTTTTCTAAATCCCCTGATGTCGTGGACACCATTCAAACCCTTTTTATAGAGGAATAAGTTTTTTCTTTAGAAGACATAGAGTTTGGGGTTAAACAGCTCATAAAAGGGAAAACTAAGGACATCAAAGGCTACCAAGCTGAAATTCTAACAATTGGAGGATATGTCCTCATCCCTCACATTCATGAGATTGTTTTTCTAGAAATCAAGTAGGGTGTCCCTAAATCATGGACTTAAAGCCTCATTGTTCATATTTTTAAAAACAGGAACAAAAAATAAACCTCTAATTATATGATCATTATGCTTAGCCCTCTTTTATTCAAGCTATATAAAATTATTTTGGAAAATAAGATCAACATATGGCTAGAAAGGAATAGAAAAAAGGATAAGTTCTAGGTTATATTTAGAAGCTACAATCCAACTATGGACCACCTTATTAAACTTAGGATCACTGTGAAGAAGTGTCTTAATAATAAAACCAATCTCCCATGTCGCTTTGTTGGCAAGAAAAGTGTTTGACAATGCCTAAAAATAACCTTTGGAATAGGTTAGAAGAGTTCAAAGTTCCTTTTGAGTTGAAGGTTGTGGTGATAAGGTTGTATGAGAATGTTATTACTTAGTTTATAAACACTAAATACTGGTTATATATATATATATATATATATATATATATATATATATATATATATATATATATTGGACTTAAGTAATTTTTTCCCTAGCCCCCTACTGTTTTTTTCATATACAACAACAAGTTAGAGGGTTTTCTGGAAGAAGTAGGGTATGTTTACATGACCTTAGATGGAATAGTCAACATCCTTCTTCTTTATGTTGATGATATTGTTCTTATGGTGATGTGTCCCTATCATATCAATAGGAAACTAAGAATTATCAAGGATTTGTATTGTAGTATGTGTATGACTGTTACGACTAACAAGAAAGAGATTATGATAATCAAATCCAAAAGGATCACTTACAATAAATTCATATATAAAACAACAACTTGGAGGAAGTGAACTCATAAAAATATCTTGAAAACAATCTACATCACAAGCTTAACTAGAATTATAACATTGATAAAAGGATAAGTGGAGGGTGGAAATCTTATTTTGTCATTAAGAACAATTGCAAATTAGCACACCTTTGGAAATGGGATTAAAATAAAATCATATTTGAGACTCTTGTGACTCATGTTATCTTATATGGTTGTGATGTTAAGGGATGCAACATATCTAGATAATTGTGGAGAAAGGTCAAGCAAATATAGAATCATCTTACAACTTATCATCTTAATATTAAATGCAATGCACACTGCCCTATCCTCTTCATATAAGTGATCATTCTTGCATTGAGAGCATGGCTATGACTAGGTAACTAATGTACAAGGACAAGATAAACAACATGGAATACTAGAGGCTTCCTAATATTTCCTCAAAATCTAATCAAAACCACCTACAACTAAAGCAAGGTAGGCATAAAGATGCCAGGTCTTGTTTAAATCATTGGGGAATCAAGGAAAAGGTCATTCTATGGAATATCGATAATATTTAAAATAATACTACATCTAAATTTAAGGAGAAATTGTGATGTGATAAAAAATCAGAGGATAAGAGAAAATTAAGATATTGTAGGGGGGTGATTAAATCTAATCTAGAAGATCAATACTATCTCTTTATTTTAATTAAGTTTAAAGAAGAATATTAACATGGCTAAAATAAGAATGAACTTTCACAAGCTCCATAGTGAAACAAGACATTGGACAATTCCTAAAATGCTATGGGTGGAAAGTATTTGTAGTCTTTGTGACACTAAAAGGGTTGAAGATGAAAATCACTTTCTCTATCCTAATACACTAAACCTTTTAACTCGTGAAAAATATGGTGTTTTAGGAATACTTTTCTTCAAGCTTTTTGAATACAAAAATATAATTCTAAAGCAAAACAAGTAATTTCTTACATTTTTTTTTATTAATATCTAATAAACCAAACATGATCTCTATATATGTTAATAACAATCATCATCATCTAATAAAACATCCTGAGTGGGCCTAATGGTTAAGAACATATTATTATTATTATTATATATATATCTTTTAATGGTTTGTGAAATTAAAAAGTCATATCAATTTGGATTTTATAAAATGTTGAGGTAAATATATTTTACATTATTTATAAAGACAATTCTATTGGTTTAATGATCATAATCATTAGAGTATATATTTTATAATGATTAAGAATTTAATTTACAAAAATAAGATAACTAATATAAAGGATATATTTCTCTACGGTTTTGAATGGAAATAATATTTCTCCACAATTTTGAAGGGGAATACTACTTCTCTGCGGTTTTGAAATTAATATTTCTCCACGGTTTGGAATGAGCATATTTTACTTATAAGAGTA
This sequence comes from Picea engelmannii, assembly GCA_009831015.1. Classification (NCBI taxonomy): domain Eukaryota; kingdom Viridiplantae; phylum Streptophyta; class Pinopsida; order Pinales; family Pinaceae; genus Picea; species Picea engelmannii. The sequence goes on along the minus strand of ML785091.1, from coordinate 218,291 downwards.
TATATCTAGGGTTTTGAATGAGAATAATACTTCTTTGTTTATTTTTTTTTATTTTTTTTAGGAGATATTTTATTTCTAAGATTATATATCTAGGGTTTTGAATGGGAATAATCTTTGTAGTTTTTTCCTTTTTTACCCAAAATAATCTCTGTAGTTTCTCTGGTGTCGTTTTCAGAAATTATTTTTGGCTTCTTCAAAGGGTTGAGCATTTGGACATCTGAAATGAGGTGAGTCACTTTTTACTTTGATTCAATTTTAATTTTACATAAAGAGATTTAAATATATTTTATTTATTTATTTATTTTAAGTTTTAGAAGTAAAAGTTGATTTGAGAGATAAAGTCAATCCATAATAATAATTGTTACATCTTTTTTCTCTTCTTTTCAATATGAGAACTCCACCACCTATTCCAAAAACTCAGCCTAACAAGGGGAGGCCCCCCAAAATCGCCCTAGAGATCCTTTACGATTATATGGAATCAGTAGAAAAAAAAAAGAGAAGAGAGAGATGTCAAAATCCAAATAGAATTAGAAACATCAGAAAAAAGTAGTGAAGAAAGAGACATAAAACTAAAAAATAGAGCTAGAGGCAATGACTGATAAAAAAATTAAAGATACCATTCAAACTCAAATAGAGGATACATTCTTAGGGTTCAAAAGTGAATTGCAAAAAATGAAAGATTCAAGAAATGGAAAAACATAAACAATCAACCCAAGAAGGAGGGGTTGAAGAAAATCACAACTTGAGAGATAGGATTAAAGGGATAGAAGAAAAACTAACCAACAATTTGACCCTCAGTAATATCGAAAACAAATTGGATATCAAACCCATGAAAGAGGAAATGAATAAGCTAATCGAATTGGACCATGAGTGTAACAAAAGAGCCTTGAACCCCATAATTTTTGGTATAAAAGAACAACAAGAGGAGGATATGCTAGCAATCATAAAAAAAGAATTAAAAAATAAATATCAAATTGATACAACTTACCTCATAGAAGCAAAGAGGCTAGGAAAAATAATTGATCACAAATATAGGTTGATCCATGTCAAATTAAGTTGTAAGGACCATAAATATAGCATACTTAGTAAATCTCTGAGATTAAAAGGGTTAGGAATATTTATAAATGAAGACCTCATTCCCGAAGACCAAGCTGAATTAAGGAAGGAAGTTCAAAAGGTAAAAAAATCCAAGAAAGAAGGAAAATGGACAATAATTAGAAATAAAAAATCTATTGTTAGGGATATAGACCATAAGGATAATAATAAATAGGAATTTGGGACACCTGGGATCCTTTTTTGGAATTGTCATGGCTTTCCATGGTGCAAAGGTCCTATGATAAGTTGGATACCAAGTGATATTGATATTATCTGTCTAGCTAAAACTTGGGAGCATTAGGAATCTAAGGTCCCTAACATGGAAGGATTTGTCTTGTGGTCGGCATGGAATAAAAAATCCCATCATAGAGGGATAGGAGGCATAGCTTGTTATATTAGAAAAATCATTTCTCCTCACATTAAACTTCATAAGATTGACCCTCTTAATCAATACATTTGGATAGAAATTTTAGACACCAATGCTAAGAAGATGTATATAGAAATTTGTTATTTTGCACCTATTAATTCTACTTTTTATAAGAAAAATAATCTAGATAAAAATTGTCCCTATAATAATTTAGAACAAGATATTTATAATTTGAAAAATGAAGGCAATATCCTCCTACTAGGAGACTTTAATGCTAGGAATGCAACTAAACAAGCTACTCTTTTAAGTGATGACTCCAACCATAATCCTTTATGGCTAGATAAAGACCTTGTTTTATCTAATAGCTACAAAAGAAGCTCTGAAGACCTAATTGAGAAGTTGTTTGGTACTGAGTTGGTCAAGCTCTGCAGCTCTCAAGACCTAATTATTTTGCAATGGAGTAATGAAGTGGCCAAACTCCAACCAAATGAACTGTATTCATGGGATAGGTAGTAGTGTTGTAGATTATGTGATATCTGATATCCCCGTTTCCAACCAAATAACAACTTTTGACCTTTTAAATGACCATGAGCCCAACTCTGATCATAAACCTTTAACCCTAACTCTAAAAGTTTCCATGCATAGGAGCACCATTGAAGAGAATTTTGATAATCAAAGGAATTTTCACTTTGATAAAAGTAAAGTTGACATTTTCTTAAAGGATTTAAATAGTAAATTAAACCTCCTAACTTATAAGGACAACATTGAAGAACTCTATCATAATTTTACAACTACCCTTTCCACTTCTATTGACAAGTTCTCTTTCGAGGTGTTCCATAAAAAGAATAATATAACAACCAACCCTTGGTATGATAAAGAATTTAAAATTTCTAGGAAATCCATTAGGTATGCTTCTAATGAGCCCTTAAAACTCGATAAGATAAATACATACAAAGCCCTAATTAAAACGAAAAAAAAGATACTATATCAATAAAAGGCAAGAGCAACTTTCACAACTATACAAGTTGGATCCTAAGAAGTTCTGGAGCCAAATTCTAAAACGCAATACTAAAGAAAATAATAGGATTCCCTTAACGGACTAGAATTCCTAACTTAAAATTCTTTATGAGTTCCCTAATGCCATGGACACCATATTTTTGTTATAATTTTTAATTTTAATAAAAGTTATTTTAAATTTAATAGAAGTATAATAAAAATTTAATTTTTTAAATATATTATTGGAATATTAAAAGAGATATAACAAAATATTGATATTATTAAGAGTATTATCGTAATTAAATTTAAAAATAATTTTGAGAATTAACTCAAGTGGTCATAAGTTTTTCTCATATATATATATATATATATATATATATATATATATATAATTCTTTACAGAAACAAATCAATTTTGTTTTTATTAATGATGATGATGATGATTAATGTCCACTAAGACCTAATTGGTCTATTGGACCTTAAGAGGGTAAGTGATTACTTGTGATTCTTTAGAATATTGTTTTTGTGCTCGAAAAACATTAAGAGAATCTTTCCAAGATCACCATACTTTTGTTGTTGAGTTAAGAGGTTAGGAACAAGGATGATTTTAAGGATGGAAATTTATTTTAAAATGTAGAAACCTTGGAAAATCTTACTAATCCTTCATATGCCAACTATAAATGTTTGGCTATATTTTTGTAAAAATATTCAAATTTCTAAGGATTTTATATAGTTTTTATAAAATTTTGGCGATTTTTAAGGTAAAATAATTTTATCCTATAGAATTTGGTCGAA
>ML785091.1:179862-214988 GCA_009831015.1 Picea engelmannii | reverse complement strand
TAGTGTGATCAATATTTTGAAAATGAGATCTAATATGGGTATAGGCTGGACAATCTAAGAGAAAGTGCTTTTCATCTTCAACCTTCTTAGTGTCACAAAGGTGACACACTCTTTCATCCCATGGAATTTTAGGAATTGACCAATGCCCAATTTCACTATGGAGCTCCTGAGAATTTGTTCTTTTCTTAGCAATGCTTATTTTTTTCTTCACACTTGGAAAAATAGAGAAATAATTTTGATCTTCTATATTAGGGTTGATTACATATTTATAATACCTTAACTTTCTTTTTTCCTCTAACTCTTTATCACACCACATTTTTTCCTTAAATTTTGATTTGACATTTTTTGTAATAGTATCTTTATTCTGCAAAATGGTTTCTTCCATGATTCCCTAATAGTTTAGCCAAGACCGGGCGTCTTTATGCCATCCTCGCTTGAGTCGATGGTGGTTATGACTTGATTTTGAAGAAATTTTAGGTAGCCTCTTGTCTTCCATGTTGTTTAAATTGTTCTTATACATTAGGTATCTAGTCATATCCATGCTCACAATGGGGGAGAGGCTTTTTTATACGAGGAGGATGGGATAGGGCATATTTCCTTTAATTTTGAGGTTATAGGTTATAAAATTCTTTTGTATTTTATCTATCTTTCTCCAGGATTCACGAGAGATACTACAACCCCTAACTTCACATCCATAAAGAATAATAGGTGTAAAAAGAGTCTCAAAGAGGAGTTTCTTCTTATCCCAAATCCAAAGATCAGCTGATTTACAATTGTTTTCAAGCCCATAATAAGCTTTCCATCCCCCAATAATCCTTTTCTCAATGCTATAATTCCAATTGAGCTTGTGGTGAATATCAATTCCAATATATTTGTATGAATTCACTTCCTCCAAGTTGTTGTTTTCATATACAAAGGTATCATAAGGGATATTATTGGATTTAATAATCATGAACTTAGTCTTATCAGTATTAACAGTCATACCCATATTGGAACAAACATCCTTGAGGTTTCTTATTTGGTTTTCAAGATCATGGGGACTCCTTGCCATAAGAATGATATCATCGACACAAAGAAGGAGATTGATGACTATACCAGTGAGAGTAGGGCTGACACAACCTGATTTTTCCAAGCATTCTTCTAACTTATCAAAGTATATGCCAAAAAGGCTAGGGGACAAGGGACAACCTTGTTTGACTCTGATATTGCAATTAATCTCTTTTGACCAGCCCTCAGTGTTTTTAAACTTAGCAATAATGTTCTCATACATCCTTATTGCAGAATCCCTCAACTCGAGAGGCACCTTTATCTCTTCCAACCTATTCCAAAGGTTTTTCCTAGGAACCATGTCAAAATATTTTATAAAGTCAACAAAACAACAAAAAATATTGATTTTAGTATTGCAAAACTCCTCTACAATGATCCTAAAGGTAACAAGATGGTCCACAGTTGAATGTTATCTCCTAAACCTAACCTGACCTTTAGCTCTTTTATCGTGACTTTCTATCCAAATGATAATCTTCTTTTCCAAAATAATTCCATAAATCTTGGCTAAAATCGGGCTAATCATAATGGTCCTATAATTAGAGGGAATGTTTTTATCACCATTTTTAAAAATAGGAACAATGAGGCTTTGCGTCCAGGATTTAGGGAAGCCCTGCTTCTCTGTTAAATTGAAGAGCTTCTGTATGTGAGGGATAAGGATTGTCCCTCCGATTTTAAAATTTTCATCTTGGTAGCCTTCAATGTCCTTAGCTTTCCCATTTGTGAGCCGCTTAACCCCGAACTCTATGTCATCTAAAGAAAAAACTTCTTCCTTTGTAGGGAAAATAGGAATGATGTCCATGGCATTAGGGAACTCGTAAAGAGTTTTAAGATAGGAATTCCAGTCCATTAAGGGAATCCTATTATTTTCTTTAGTATTGCATTTTATAATTTGGCTCCAGAAGTTATTAGGATCCAACTTGTATATTTGTGAAAGTTGCTCTTGCCTTTTATTGATATAGTATCTTTTTTTCCTTTTTATTAGGGATTTTTACGTATTGATCTTATAAAGTTTTAAGGGCTCATTAAAAGCATCCCTAATGGATTTCCTAGCAATTTTACATTCTTTATCATACCAAGGGTTGGTTGTTCTATTATTCCTTTTATGGGACACCTCGAAAGAGTACTTGTTAATAGAAGTGGAAAGGGTAGTTGTAAAATTATGATAGAGTTATTCAATGTTGTCCTTATAAGTTAGGAGGTTTAATTTACTATTTAAATCCTTTAAGAAAATGTCAACTTTACTTTTATCAAAGAACAAATTCCTTTGATTATCATAGTTCTCTTCAATGGTGCTCCTATGCATGGAAAAATTTAGAGTTAGGGTTAAAGGTTTATGATCAGAGTCAGGCTCATGGACATTTAAAAGTTGTTATTTGGTTGGAAACAAGGATATCAGATATCACATAATCTACAACACTACTACCTAGCCCATGAATACAGCTCATTTGGTTGGATTTTGGCCACTTCATTACTCCATTGCAAATTATTTAGTCTTGAGAGCTACAGATCTTGATCAACTCAGTACCAAACAAATTCTCAATTAGGTCTTTAGAGCTTCTTTTGCAGCTATTAGATAAAACAAGGTCCTCATCTAGCCATAAAGGATTATGGTTGGAGTCATCACTTAAAAGAGTAGCTTGCTTAGTTGCAATCCTAGCATCAAAGTCTCCTAGCAGGAGGATATTACCTTCTTTTTTCAAATTATAAATATCTTGTTCTAAATTATTATAGGGACAATTTTTATCTAGATTAATTTTCTTATAAAAAGTAGAATTAATAGGTGAAAAATAACAAATTTCTATATACATCTTCTTAGCATTGGTGTCTGAAATTTCTATCCAAATGTATTGATTAAGAGGGTCAATCTATGAAGTTGAATGTGAGGAGAAATTATTTTTCTAATATAGCAAGTTATGCCTCCTATCCTTCTATGGTGGGATTTTTTGTTCCATGCCGACCACAAGACAAATCCTTCCATGTTAGGGACCTTAGACTCCTCATGCTCCCAAGTTTCAGCTAGACAGATAATATCAATATCACTTGTGATCCAACTTATCATGGGACCTTTGCACCATGGAAAGCCACGATAATTCCAAAAAAGGATCCCAAGTGTCCCAAATTCCTATTTATTATTATCCTTCTAGTCTCTATCCCTAACAATAGATTTTTGATTTACAATTATTGCCTATTTGCCTTCTTTCCCGACTTCTTTTACCTTTTGAACTTCCTTCCTTAATTGAGCTTGGTCTTCGGGAATGAGGTCTTCATTTATAAATATTCCTGACCCTTTTAAGCCTGGAGATTTACTAAATGAGAATAATGAATGACAACCTTTTTCTTCATGTTCAATAACATATACTTGGTTTAACATATAATGACAAAGACAAAATATATTATTTCTATTATCCTTTAAATATTATAATTTGTTAATGTACAAAATAACAAAGTGATAATAATGAATGGCAATGTTTTTCTTCATGTTTAATAACACATACATTTTTTAACATATAACGATAAAAATATATATATATTATTTCTATTATCCTTTAAATATTATAATACAATATTTGTTGTACTAAAGAGGTTAATTCTTTAATTAAATTATTATATTATTTCTATTTTTTTTTTTAATATTATAATAAAATATTTGTTGTAATAAAGAGGCTATTTTTTTAATTAAATGATTAGTGTTGATATTTTGTAAAAATATATATTTTTACAAATTTATATTTATATTTAAGTTGATTTAACAAAGTTAAATAAATAAAATAATGTGATGACATTTCAAATTATTATATAAATTTGTAAAATTATTTTTATTAAATATTTATAACTCATTTGTAAACTTATTTTTATAAGTTATTTATATTAACAATATTATTATTAAGCAATTTTTCATATCTTCTATTAATAAAATTGATAAGGAAATTTAATATTTGATTAGTTTTAATATTTTTAATAAAATTAATAAGAAATTATTTGATTAGTTTTAATATTTTTTTTTATAAAAATATTGAAAAGATTTTTTTTTTCTTTTTTAATATACACAAATTAATAAGTTATGAATATAAATAATGTTACAAATATTATCAAATTGCTACTTCTTTTAAGTTAAAAGTGTACTTCTATTATTTATAGTTCTATTATTTATAGTAAGGAGTAAATACTCCACTAAATACTTCAGAAGGCTATGGGACTTGAAAAAAAAGAAGAGGAAACCAAGTCTTATTCTAGCCTATTGTTTCCAAAAATAAGATATTAGTTTTTCAAAGAGAAAATAAGAGTTTTCCACATATTATCAAAGAAAAATAGTAGTCTATGACAAAGAGAACTAAAATTATATCATATCTCTTAGCATAATAGTAAATATTTGCAACAAAAAAAAACCATAAATGTTGATTTGAGTCAATCCTTAGGATATGAATGAGTCTATATGTTATCCCCATCCAATTGACCCTCATCCTCTTCATCCATAGTTGAGTTCTAAGCAGGTCAGAAGTTTTTATCTATTGTAATTAGGAAGTCATGAGTTCCAGTTGAGGCCAGGCCATTGATAGAGGGATTTCTTGAACCCTGTTCACTAGACACTTTTGAAACCTTAAACTTAATCCCATAGGTTGAGTTACACTTAAGTTTGAATTTTCCTTGGAAAATTTCAATGGTATGTAGCATATCTATCTAGTTAGTCATGGATTTTTCTAGTGTCTGATCCACTATTTATTTAACATGTTAGTAGAGTTCCATTGTCCTAAAGAACTTGGTCTCTTGAGTGTGTGAGTTAAGAGGTTCATGCAAACATCCCTCGACTTCCTCGCAAATTTCCTTATATGAGGTCTTCTTGTGCTTGATATTTATCATCTCCTCCACTTAGTTGAGATTCCAGTAGGATTCCTCGGAGAAATTCTCCAAGAATCTATTCTGAACCTCCTAGCATCTTATTTACGCCCTGGTGAAAGAACGCGAGTGAAAGGGAGAAGCTTAATTTTCCACACCCTTGCATTTATCCTCCCTTTCCTTGTCTCCTCTATTCCCTCCCTTAGACATCTCTGAACTGGAACAAGATCGAGGTTCATGAACTAGAGAGTTGCATCACAACCCACTCCCTTTGACCCTCAAATTACTTCCTTCCACTGAGCTTCTTCCACAGATCCTCGTCCCCATACCCTCACCCCCTTCCAGTTGAAATGAATAGGTCTAGTGCACCCAACCATCCTCAAAGGAGATGGGATCCCAACCCGAGACAGTTTTCTTGAGCTCTTGAACCCAAACACAAAAAACACTTCCCTTACTGAACTAAATGCCAAAAAACAAGGGACTTCTATCAATAAAGAGTTAACTTCACAGTGCCTTCAATTTCTCTTTCTATTATCCTATTTGGGCTACCTAATGTACCCTTGATATTCCTCCTAAAGATTACCCATACCTTATCTAGCCATGATGGCCAAACAATTAACTTCCCTGGACACTATAATATCATACTCCTCGAGTTTGTCCTCATTTACCTTCCCACTATGGAACACAATGATGGGAAACACTGCCCTATACCTCCAAACTCCTAGGAAAATTCAACTCTTCATTTAAAATATCATGGCTATGGGAATGGAGATCTTCCCCCTCCTTCTAGGACCTTCTACGACACCTACCTATGTTCTCCACATTCCATTTATCTTGATTGAGATCATGTTGAGTTGGGTGGTGGTCACCTGTACGCTCGAAATCGTATCAATTAACACCCCATCCGAGGATTTTTTTTTTTGTTTGCTAGCATGTCTGTGACCTATGGGACTAACTTGTGGTCTAAGAAACCACAACCTAGGGGCATCTAAGTATTCAAAATCACCTAGGGATCACACCCATCTTGTGCCACACCAACCCTTAACATGGTTGAATATTTTTTGGTGTTTCCTTCCTAGTACCACGAGTTTTGAGTCTTTCCCACCTTACATAATGAAACCCTTGAAATCCAATCACACTAGGGGGATTTGATAGAAACAATTGAAGGAAATGGGGGTTGGTTTTGATCCACTTATGTGTGCATGTGTCACGATATCATTTAATATAATATCTATGTGTGCATCCACACGTTTCAACACTACCTCGAAGTGTCCCTATGGCCTTAGGTTAAGCGACCCTCATTGAAATTGAACCTTTCTCAATGGTGAAAAAATCCTCGTTTTCCACCATTAAATCCAACCCCTTTGGGCCCCCATTAAAGGATTATCAAATTGATACTTAATATAGATATTACAAATCAATTTAATTTAAAAGAATGTTTTCATCCTAAATTTTCTTAATATGATAAAAGAAACATATTATTTCTTCTTAAATGTTGTAGTTCTTATTCAATTCTTAATTCCACTATAAAACTTTTAACAATTAATTATTATCGTAATAATAATATTTTTTTAAATTAATTGTAATAAAATAATATATTAAATCTTTTTTTTAATTCAAAATAAACAATCTCTTTATAATATGTGAACTTTCTCTTATTTGTTATAAAAAATAATTAATAAAATATTAAATTATTTATTTATGATTCTTTGTTATATAATAAATTTAAATAATTATTTAAAACATTAAATTGATGAAACATAAACCTCATAACTCTTATTAATTTCCAAAAATACACATGATCTTGCTTATTGTAATGGTAAGGCCTCTCGGGACACCCATAGAGTGCGTCCACTCCTTGGGAAGATTCGACAACAAATTAGAAAAAAGAGCACAAGGAGGAAACCATCGATTGGAAATACGAAGATGTTTTGGTGTGGGAAGGAGCACTTTGGGGAACGGTGATGACGTGTGAGCCCAACAGGGCACATATCTTTCTTCCCTTGTGACGGACGATGAAGGATTAGGTTGTGTTTTGGAAAGAGTGAGGAAAGTTGGGAGCACTCCCAGGTAGTGGACCTATACTCCCTTGGCAGTATGGGTGCATTGGAGAGGTTGGATGCTTGCATCGACACACCCATGAAGTGTCACAGTGATCATCACAAGGAAGATCCCAAGGAAAGTAGTGTGCACCTAGGGATGGGGAACATTGGTCCAAGAGACATGTTGTTTGATGGGCATCTAACCTTAGTTGGGTGAATTGGGTCCATGGAGGCATGTAATGATCAGTCGAGTGTGATGATTCATGAAGGGGTGTGACACAACCAAGAGACATGACATTTCACACAAGTGACTCTTGGAGTCCATATAAAAGAAAGGGTGCACAAACAAATGGAAGGCATGGAAGAAAAAGTGAATTCAAGAGACATGGAGCATTGAGGTTGGGAACACTAGTGGGGAACACCTCAGGTTGAGGAAAGGAGAAACGACAAGGGGGAAGTCTTAGTGTCATAAAACTACAGGTATGGATTTTTTTTTTGTATGAGGCAGAGTCGTTAGATTATTCCCTTCTATGTAACTAGGAAAATAGTTCCCTATTTGTAAATCTTTCTTTCTCTTTTGAAATATAAATAAATGAAGTTGAATATTAGGCAACGTTAGTGCTGCCCACACCATATCTTTCTCTCTTGTTTTGCATGTTTTCCGTTGTATCCCAAATTAATTAAGTGTCAAAATAATTTAACAAATGTTTAGGTATAAAACTGAGTTTCATAGAGTAAGGATGTGAGTAATCTGTATCCTAGAACATAATATGGGTATGCTCTAGGTGAAGAGGCATAGTCCGAGTGACGTATCCTTGTTTTAGCCAAGATTCAAAGGGAGAACCATCGCAGTGCCACATTTCCAAGATATGCCAAGGTTGAACTTGGGAATGACTCTTGGGGGTGTGATCGATGGTATCAGAGTAGTTTTGCAATGAAGGGTTCTCCAGAAACACAACATAAAGTATGACTGGCTTCACACAATCCAAAAGTGGGGCGACCCACAGTGGTGTCACTCCTTGGATAGAGACAAATGAAGTTGTACGATGGAATTAGGCCACATATGACTCAAGAAAGGTCGATTCAATTGCACCACTGCAACCTAAGGTAAAATATTCTTGGTTTGAGTAGTGAACCAAGATATGGAGGGAGTTTCAATGAAGCACCTTGGAACCAAGTGGTGGACCAAGGGGGACCCCCACATAGTATGTGAAAGACAAGTACAACATAGCTTTGTTGTATTGTGATTATATTTGTCTTTTTCACTTAACCCAGAAAGAGTGGCAAGGATCGGTTTGCAACAAGATACAAAGGGTTGGTGCATTGGGTTCCTTGGGTGGAACTTTTGACAGCCAATACCATCAATTGTGTTTTTTGGATCTAATTATCAACAGAAGAATAATGCAAGCTCTAGTTGACTTAGGTTCCTCACACAAATTTCTGAAGACTGAGGTAGACAAGGAGATGGGACTTAGAGTCTCCCCATGAGGAGCTATAATGAAGGAAGTAAAATCTAAGGAAAAGGAATAAAAAGGTGTTTCCTTCTCCGTTCACATTTCACTTGATAAGTGGTAAGGTCAGGATAACTTCATGATGATTCCTATGGATGAATATTAGGTGATTATTGGACAAGAGTTCCTAAGGAGGATGCATCCAATCCTCATTACATGGATGGATAAGATGGTTATACTTGGTGAACATAAGGCTTTAGTTGTGCATAAAACCACAAGGAAGTATTGTGTAAAGGTGAAAATTGTGTCTACATTGAGTATGAAGAAAGAAATGACATAGAATGAATAACATATTTATGCAACAATTTTTGGATAGGTTTAACAGGATGGAGCGAGGACACTTGTTTCACCAGAGCTCACTGACTTGTTGGGTCATTTTGCGGAAATAATGTCAAATGATTTGTCGAAAGTTGTCTGACCACAATGCATTGTTGACCATTGTATAGAGATAGAGTCTGGGTTGTAGCCACCAACAAGAACCCCTTACTGATTAATCAAGCCTTAGTTGGAAGAGTTGAAGAGACAATTGACAAAATTTATTTATGTTGGCTTCATTCATCCATGCAGGTCCCCATATGGAACCCCATTTATATTTGAGAAGAATACATACACTTAAGAGATAAGGATGTGTTTGGACTACCGAGAATTTAACAAAACAACTATGAAGATCCGATACCCATTTCCTTTACCTTTTGATTTATTTGACAAGTTGGAAAAGGCCAAGGTATTTGCAAATCTTGACTTGTGACATGCATATTATCAAGAGTGAATTGAAGAATGATATGAAAAAAAGATATACATGGTGGCGAGGTATGGGAGCTATGAGTTCCTAGTGATTCCTTTTGGGTTGTGCAATGCTCCTGCAACCTTTCACATTGATGAATGACATGTTGCAATAGTTTTTGCACAAGTTCATTGTGGTGTATTCGGATAACATCGTAGTGTATAGATAAAGTATGGAGGAGTGCAATAATCATTTGGCACAGGTATATGAGGTACTATGACGTAACCGATTTTTTTTGAGGAATTCCAAGTTTGTTTTTGGGCATACTGAGATATCGTTCTTGGGGAATTGTATTGGCCAAGGATGCATTTGCATGGAACCTATGAAGGTCAAGGAAATCGAAGATTGGGAATATTTTCACATAGTTCATGATGTGAGAGTATTCTTTGGAATAGCCAACTACTATCGTAAGTTCATAAAATGATACTCCAATATTTTTGCACCACTCACTGAATTATTGAAAAAGGAGAAAGCATGGAACTGGATAGAGAAGAGAAATTATTCATTTGAAGAGATAAAATGCAGAGTGTTCACCTCTCCCATGTTGACGCTGCCATACTTTCTGCAATTGTTTGAAGTGAGAATGGATGCATCAAACTCTACCATTGGAGGGGTCTTAATGCAGTAGGTACATCTAGTTTCCTTTGAGAGAAGAAGTCCCCAAGATCATGAATGGAGATACCCCATTCATGAGAAGGAGATGATTGTAGTGGTACATTGTTTGCAGACATGGAGACACTAGGAAATTTGTTTGTCATGAAGACAGACAACGTTGCGACAAGCTACTTCATGATGTAGCCAAATTTGTCAACCAAGAAGGAAAGGTGGTAATAATTCCTCACATATTTTGACTTAACCATGATTATAGGTTGAGGAGGATGAACACTGTCATGGATTCCTTAATAATAAAGGCACAACTCGATGCCCTAGAGGAGGAGGAGGAGTTTCCTACATCAAGGGGAAATCAGATTCATGTCTTGGAGGAGTTCCAGAAGCATATAAAAGAAGGGTCAAAGCATGATCACACATAAAAGAACATCATGAAGTAGGTGAAGGAAGGAAAAAAATAAATGTTTTGGCTATGTGATGGACTATTATACTTTGGGGATCGAATCTATGTCCCTAAGTCATCCAACCTCAAGATTGAATTCATGACGGAATGTCACAACTCACCCTAGGATCGACACCTAGGATAGCGAAGAATGATGGCATTGTTGGAGCTTGGATATTTTTGGGAGCTAATGAAGGAGGATGTGGAGGATTATGTTCACACTTTCCTTATATGTTAGTAGGATAAGATAGACACCAGAATGAGAGAAGGTTTGTTGCAACCTTTACCAATTTCAAAGAGACCATGGACAAGTGTCTCAATGGAATTCATCACACATATTTTGATGGTGTAGGGATAGAACATGATTTTGTTCATGGTGGATACAAAGAGTGATCGATTTTGGTCATTGCGAATAAGTTGCAAAGTTATTTTTCAAGAACATAGTGAAGTATTGGGGTCTTCCGTTGAAAATTGTGTCGGACAGGGATACAAGGTTCATGAGTAAGTTTTGGAAAACATTTTTCAATATTATGGGGACAAATGTGTTGAAGATTTTAGCCTACCATCCACAAACATAAGGGAAGACCAAATGAATCAACACACTTATAGATGATTACTTGTAGCACCATGTATAAATAGATCAGATGAATTGGACAGACGTGTTGGATGCCACCCAATTCGAATACAAACTGAAGAAGAGTTCAATGATGGGCTATGTTCCATTTGAGTTGAAGAATATATAGAAACCCAAAAATCCTAATTTTTTGACACAAGGCTATTATGGGATGAATCCATTAGTGGTGATTTTCATGAAGAGATGGTAGGATCGGTTGGAGATAGCTTACATGAATTTGAATAATGTATAAAACAAAATGAAGCAGTAGGTGGGTCACAACAGGCGTGAAGTGGAATTCAAAGTAGGATAGTTGGTACATCTCAAGATAATTAGATATCATTTCCCACCACCAAAAGGGATGGCTCCATCTCTTGTGTGGAGGTATGAAGGCTCATTTTGTTGGATAGTTGGTTGTCATTGATGTTGTTGGATAGTTGGTTTTCATTGATGTCAACAAGAAGTGGTTTTCATTGATGTCAACAGATGTGATAGGTGTATTTGGAGAAGTCTTCAAAGTGGTCCCCTTATGGCATATCTCTAAGCCTGGTGCTCACAGGAAGATTCTTTGAAGAAGTCTATAAGAAACCCATAGGTGTGGTTATGAAACCTGGATTTGTTTAAGGAATAAGGATATGAAGAATAGTGTAAATGTATATAACACACTCATAGATGGATATTCCTCATCATACCATTTCCAATGGTAGGTGGAACATCACGTAGTTCCTCAAGGTTGAGGAATTATGAGGTGATGAAGTTCGAACCCCTAAAGATGGGTTAAGAAGCCTGTAATTGGTTGCAAGTCATTAATGAAAGGGTAAAGTGGTTGTAACAAAAAATTTAAAGAATCCCTAAAGTTTAGGAAAGAGGCTACTTAGAAAAATTATATATACACCTCAAGAAGTCTCTCATAAGTACATTCACATACACATTCTATTCACTAGTAAATTTGGGGCATTTTTCAATGACAATTTCTATGTGCACGCGACATGTCATGGAAATTCTGAAGGCCTAATGATATCATCACCTGAGAGAGGACCTAAGGATTTCATATTTCTATCGTCTCAAGGGAGATGACCTTATTAGGTTGTTTCCCATGAGACGACTTAAATTTCACATCGTAGGATAGACAATCGCTTTAGTTCATTGTACGTGAGACAACCTAAAGAGGTCATCGCATGAAAGATGACCAAACGATGTCATCACATGAAATATGACCTAAATAGGTATTCTCACGAAAGATGAGGTAACAAATTCATCGCATGAAAGAAGGCCTTAGGTCATTGCCGATGAGACGAACTATTCAATGAATTCATGCGATGAAGTTTCAATACCATTGACGAACTATCAATACCATCGATGAGAAGAAAGCGATGAAGTTTTAATACCGTCTTAATGTAGGAGGGACATCCAGTTTAATTTTAGAGAAGAAAGTTCCAATATCAAGAATGGAGATACCCCATTCATGAGAAGGAGATGATTGTAGTGGTACATTGTTTGTAGACTTGTAGACACTAGGAAAGTTGTTTTTCATGAAGACAAGCTACTTCATGATGTAGCCAAATTTTTCATCCAAGAAGAAAAGGTGGTAATAATTCCTCACAAAGTTTGACATAACCATGATTATAGGCCAAGAAGGATGAAAACTATCATGTATTCTTTAATAAGAAAGGTACAACTTGATGTCCTATAGGAGGAGATGATTTTCCTACATTAGGGGGGGATCAGATTCATGTCTTGGAAGAGTTGCACAAGCACATCAAGGAAGGTTTATAGAATGATCACATAGTGAAGAACATCATGAAGTAGGTGAAGGAGGTAAAACACAAAAGTTTTGACTACGTGATGGAATATTTTATTTTGGGGACTGAATCTATGTTCCTAAGTCATACATCCTCAAGATTGAATTCATGAAGGAATGTCATGACTCACCTTGGGTTGGTCACCTAGGACAATGGAGAATGATGGAATTATTGGAGAAAGGATACTTTTGGGAGCTGATGAAGGAGGATGTGGAGGAGTATGTTCACACTTTCCTTATATTTTAGTAGGATAAGTCAAACACCATAATGAGAGAAGGGTTGTTGCAACCTTTACCAATTCAAACGACACCATGGAAGAGTATCTCGATGGAATTCATCACACATGTTTTGATGGTGTAGGGATACAATGTGACTTTGGTCATGGTGGATACTGAGAGTGATCAATTTTGGTAATGGTTATTTTGGTCATTACGAAGAAGTTTCAAAGTTGTTTTTAAAGAACACAGTGAAGTATTGGGGTCTTCCTTTGAACATTGTGTCGGATAGAGATACAAGGTTCATGAGTAAGTTTTGGAAAGAATTGTTCAATCTTGTGGGGATGAAATTTTTGAAGAGTTTATCCTACCATCCACAAATAGAAGGGTAGACCAAACGAATCAACGCACTTCTGGAGGATTACATGCATCACCATGTACATACAGATCAAATGAATTGGATGGAATTGTTGGATCCAACCCAGTTCGGCCACAACCTAAAGAAGAGTTCAATGATGGGATATAGTCCATTCAATTTGACGAACATATAACAAAACACAATGTCAGGTTGTTATATTAAATATTTTTTAATTACCTGAAAACACTGAATTGTCAAACCATGGTAAGTGAGCTTAGAGCTGGTAAGATTCTAATTCCTATCTAAGGGTTATTCTGAGAAGAAAACACAAACTTACTCTTAGAAACTGAACCCTAATTATTATCTTGAAACTAATCATCTCTTGTCTAATTCATCAAATGGAAACAGTTATGAGTTTAAGTACAGGTATTTCTATTCCTAATCTAATATAATCACCCAAGACTATATACCATTATCTTAAACATCTAATCATCATCATATCTATCTAAACCATAAAAGAGAGATCTTTTTGAAAACCTTTTAGTCTAAGCATCAAAACATTTCTAAATCTAACACAGGTGAAACAAATAAATGTCCTATTTTACCCTACAGGTACTGGAAGCTTCCTTTAATCCGACTTTAAGCTAGCTATCCTCACAGAACAGAGTACATATAAACTTGAATTCTCTTTAAATCATGATCAAACTGAAAACTAAAAATAGAGCAAATCTAGGTTAAGCACTTAGTTCATTCTTCAAATTCTACAGGGATAAATAATGCATTCAACATTCATCAATCTATGAGATAATATCAAACTGAAAATCATCTAACCGAAAAATGGTTAAGCAAGAATTTAACAGAGTAATTCCAAGTTCAAAAAACTAACTCACATGCATATTCTAAAACTAAAAATAAACTAAATTTACTGTGGAAAAGAGATAGCGAATTGAACCTGTTGGCGGGCCCAACCAAGAGGTGCAATCGCCCTAAAACGAAACCAGAGCTACTCAGATTATTCCATGCAAAAATTGTTTCATACTTCACATTCCATAATTCATAAAACAACTCAAATCATTTAACAGTGAATAACCTAATGCATAGGAAGTTGTATTATAAAAAATCGTATCACATAGAATATTGTAACCAACGTTTCTTGAGAGCGATCCTAATTTATATAGATCCTCCCCAAAATAGTTTTAAACATAGTGGCATTAATCTAAATGGATCTTAGATCCAAAAATGACTCATAGTTTGTTAAAACGAACATCACAGCTTCATGACATGCAGTGTCAAGAAGCGTGGATCATAAATCATTCTAATAAAACAGTTCTACAATCTCACCCTGAGTCAACATATTGAGTTATGACTCAATCAATTATATGAATCAGACTGTCAATCCACTCTGGCCATGTCATGCAAGTCTTTGGCATCTTATTGGCATCTCCACTAAGTGCGAGCCAGTACCTGGTACTGATAAGTTTTGTTTCAAAGGAACAATACCTAACTCATGTCACGTTAGTATCAACATTAGTTTAAAATATCAAAATACATTAAAAATAACTTGAATCATAGGAATACCTTGAATAGCCCCATTTAGTTGTAAAAGGATGTCAAATGTGTCATGGTAAGGCCATAAGGAAATGATACTAGATATGAAAATGGGGGTATATTTGACATGATATAGGCAAAATAATAGTCAAAACTGGAGACTTACATTCCCCCAAGATGAAGTCTTTGCCTGTCCTCAGACAACAAAAAGTCAAAAACTGAGATTCATCAGAGTGTTGCAGCAGCTGCAACCAACATTTGCAATTTCTCATGTTTCTTCATGCTTCTGATTTCCTTCTTAAGAACTCGATTAATGATGATGTGCTTCTTGACAATCTTTTGCAGTCTCCTATTCTTCTGAAAAAGACCTTTATTTTTTTGTTGTAATCGTTCAATCTTTGATGAGAAATGAGCTTGCCTGAGTTTCATAAGTTCATTTTCTATTTTGATGTGCCGATCCAGTATTGTATATTCATGTAACTTCTCTTTTAACCTGTGATTCTTGCTTTCCAATCTGGCTACCATTGGTCTCAAGGATCTACTGGAAGAGATTTCATAGTAAGATTCAAATGTTTTACCATGTCCTTGTTGTGTTTGAGGGCTAGACGGATGAGTGAACTCATCTGGTCTTTGATCATGGGTGTCAACTGGACTAGGTTCAGGAGTAAACTCATCATATACTTGAACAGGGTTGTCGACTGGACTGAGTTCATGAGTGAAATCCTCATACACCTGGTATCCACTGGCATTTGAATTGGCTTGTCCTGCTCAATTTATTTGGGTGCATTAGCTTGCTGATTGACTTTACAATCTTTTTGAATCAATTGGGAGATAGTCCATGTCATCTCAGAAGACTCCGGAGCCTCCTCATGATCATCCATACTTTTTAATCTTTCCTGTGGCGGGTAACTAGGAACATAGTTATCCATATTTGACAGTGTGCATGTGCATTTTCGTTTGGGATTTCTCTTAGGTTTGTCAATTAACTCTTCAAGTTTTTCCACATCAATAATATTTGTAGTAGTTGGAAGAGAATTCAGAATTTCAACATTCGCCTCTATAGGAACAATGTTTTCCACTCTTTCATGGTTAGTTTCCACACCATCAGAACCATGGACATCAAACAAATGTTTTGTACCAGGATTATCATCACTGGCCTCAATTGTATAGTCTGGTGTATTTTTAGGGTCATCACAGATTTTGGTCAGGGTTTTAACACCCTTTCTCTTAGAGTTCGACTTCTTCTGTGGAGAAGAGGACTTGATATTTTTATCTCTAGATTTGTCAGAAGCTAGGGTTCTTACAACGAACATATCCCAAGATTCGTGTTTGTGGGATAACGCAGACTTAACCAAAATTTTGACAAGACCAAAATGAAACAAGCTACCTCTAAAATCTTTGTCTTTGAAGACTTGTTCTACCATTTTCTTCAAACTCTTCAATAGAAAATAGGGGATGCTCATCAAATGGTTACCTTTGAAATGTAGTGGGAGTCGAGCATGACATGGAAACACGATCGTGTACCATCCTTCGCAGGTGAGGTAGCGTTGGAGTATGGATAGCAACTGAGCCCATTTTGGTTCCAACCACGACCTTCATGTGCCCTCTGACCATTGTATTTTTCGATACTATGGTTGTAGGAGCTACGTGCAGAGCTTCTTGTCGACGGGCTGGACCTTCGTCCATTTCTGACTAGTGCTGGGTAATTGAATTGCTTCGGAAATGAATTTTTTTGTGACTTCAAACTCTAGCTCGCCCACTTTAGCTAGTCCACCATGAAAACACAGAGCAAACTGAAGTGTAACCGAATCATTATACCCATCAAATTTCTTGAAGAATGGCTCCCATCTAGCTTTCTGAAAAATGTGTTTGGTGGCTTCATACTTAGGAAGAGCCTCCAAATCTACATAAGTCTCAGGTTCGTGATGATTTGCCACCATAATTTCACTCGGTATCACAGGAAAGGTCCACAGGCGAGCAGCGGAATTAGATGAGGGAAACAGAGGAATAGAGTATGATGTGTGAAATAGTCATGAGAGGAATTATAGAAGAACGTTTGAAATGTTGTGAGGATCGATAGCATGTAAGGAAATGATGATGGTCGTACACGTTTTCAAAATATTATTACATATTAATCCTGTCGAATTCAGCCAAGATAATGTAGTGCATTTCCCATGATATGAAATGTCAAGAAGGATTGGTTTATTAGGTACAAAGTATAGGGATAATGAAATGTTATGGAGTATCGAGGCATTCCTAGTTCAAATTATTAATATGTAATTTAATACATTAAACCAACATGAAACTAAGAGTACCTGAATTAGATTACCTATTCCCTTGTTATGCATTTCTTACTGTAGAGATCTTTGAAGTCAAGTCTGAATCTGGAGAGCACTAAAATTGTAATTTGAATTTGTATTTCTGATAACCACTGTAGCTGATGGATTATGTCTGGAACTGACTGGTACTGATGAAATAACCCAAAATATGTAGAGAAACTTGAACCAATAATAACTTGCTAAGAAAAAGACTTCTTGTTTATGAAAGCAAATTATCTGATGGTTATCCGTGAACCTGTC
Organism: Picea engelmannii; assembly: GCA_009831015.1. Taxonomy (NCBI): domain Eukaryota; kingdom Viridiplantae; phylum Streptophyta; class Pinopsida; order Pinales; family Pinaceae; genus Picea; species Picea engelmannii. The sequence goes on along the minus strand of ML785091.1, from coordinate 197,604 downwards.
TTCTATTCATTCCTAAAAGGAATCAATTAAAAATATATCTTCAATAGCTTCAAAGCTTTAACCCATGGTACAATTCTTATTTGTGTGAATAAATATTCTGGAGTCGAACACAAAAAGAAATCATTAGATTACCGGCCATTAATGAATGTCATTAACCAATGCGAGATGACCCACCAATGATGTCAATGGGCCTCAAGGTACCTATAGTACATCCTAACAGGTACGAATAAAGGTCTTGGTGTCGAGTCACTTGTAGGATCTATCAACCAAGAGACATTGATGTATTCCCATGGTTGTTAGCAAGGAAATCTGCCATTGAGGCATGCAGATTCCAGGGTACTAAGTAGTCTCTAATCTCTACTCCAGATAAGATGTTGGTGTCGATGGAGTGAGACTTGTTGGAAGGTGGACCTTAACGTATTCTGCATCATCCAACGTGAGTGCAGATAGAAATCTTGCAGAGAATAATTTTTGGAACAGTAATCACTTACTTGTGAATCTTATGAGCCCAAGTTAGTATATGCTCATTGCTTTCTCATGTTTTGAGAGTCTAAGAAAATGCTAAAAGAAAACTCTAGGGGGATTTCTTTCCCATCATAATTCATCAGGCCTAGTAAAGAATAATCATATCCCTGATAAATGCCCCTTTCATACTTTAATGAGCAATTCAAAGGGAGCAAACAAGCTCAAATTTATTAATTTCAAAACAAGACAGTGCATATTGATAAGAAAATTTCATAAAATAAAATGGTCTTACCTTCTTACCTGTTGCGAAAGAGTGATGAAGTTCAATTTTGTACTTTCTTTGAAAATCCTGTAAAACTGAAAACAATATGTCAACATATCCAAAAAGAAATGTTTTTTTTTATATATATATATTTTATTATTTGATTTTTTTTTATTTTCTGTTAAAATTTTATATTTACAAAATCTTGAAACAACAAAAATGATCAAGGATTAGCAGGAGGAGAAGACTCTTTTCCTACTATCTTTATTTCTGGTTGTTGGGCAATTTCCTGTAGAAAATCATCTCCTGACAAGGGTTTGTTATACACTTTTAATCGATGTCCATTTACTACAAAGGAATTTTGAGAGTCATCTATGGTCTTGATTCTGACATATCCATTATCAAAAACAGTCTCCACTTCATAAGGTCCCAACCACCTTGTCGTAAGTTTTCCTTTGAAAGTTTTTTATTTGGAATCAAAAAGCAATGCCCAATCCGCTGGTTGAAAATGTTTTTTCTTAATGTAATTATCATGCCATTTTCTACGTTGATTTTGTACAAGGATAGTTCTTTGAAGAGCATCTTGCCTAATTTCTCCCAATTCATTTAGTTGCGTGACTCTCTGTTTCTATGCCTCATCCAAATTCAACCCCAACTCTACTGCTAGGCGGAAGGTATGAATCTGAAATTCTATGGGAAGGAGAATTTGCTTGCCAAATACCAATTCATAAGGGGTATGACCAGTGGTATTTCTCCACATAGTCTAGTATGCCCATAAAGCCTCTGGAAGCCTATCCGCCCAATCTTTGTGATGTAAATGTATTGTCTTGGTCAGAATAGCTTCTAGAACTTTATTCGTGGATTCCACTTACCCATTGTCTTGTGGATGGTATGGGGAAGACTTACTGTGTTTTATCCCATATTTATCTGTGAGTTATTTCATAAACTTAGAAGTAAATGGGGCACCTTGATCAGTAACAATCTCTCATGGAACACCGAAGCAGGTAAATATATCTTCATAAATAAATTCAACCACTGATTTCTCAGTTGCTTGATATAAGGATTTAGCCTCTACCCACTTGGTCACAAAATCTGTACAAACCAAGATGTACTTCTTCTTCCTCGACATTGGGGAAATCAGTCCTACAAAATCAAGTGCCCATTTATCAAATGGTTCAATCACAACCTGCGGTCATAAGGGCATCTCGTCTGCTATGGTAGGTCTTCCCATCCTCTAACAACTATCACAACTTCTCACATATTTTGTTGCATCCTTAAACAATGTTGTCCAATAGTATCCTGATTGTAAGACTTTATATGTCGTTCTCTTATCAAAGAAATGTCCTCCACATGGCTCATCATGAGTAAGGAACAAATTTGATTTCTGACAGCGAATCAATACTTTCTCAAGATTACTTAAGGCTTCTTTGAAAGTGTTACCATAAACAGTAAAATCATCCATGTATACTTCCACACAATCATGAATTAAGTCAGCAAAGATCCCAAGGACTGCTCTCAGAAATGTAGCAAGAGCATTGCATAGTCCAAAAGGTAGCACTTTATAAGCATAAGTTCCCCAAGGACACATAAATGTTGTTTTGTCCTGGTCTTCAGGAGCAATTTGAATCTGATTGTATCCATTATATCCATCGAGAAAGGAAAAATATATTTTTCCATCCAAGGTATCCAAAACCTGATCTATAAAGGGCAAGGGAAAGTAGTCCTTCAGGGTTGCCTTGTTCAACTCCCTAAAGTCTACACACATTCTCCATTTCCCTGTCATTTTCTTAGGTACCACAAAAAGAGGTGAAACCCACTTGCTGTCAGAAATTGGACAAATGAATCCAACGTTTAATAATTTCTGTAACTCTTCTTTCACAAAATATTTTAGGATTGGATTCATACACCTTTGTGGTTGTCTTACTGGGGTTATCCATGGTTGGATATATATGTGGTGAATGTAGGTGTCAGGATGCACTCCTCTCATATCAGTGTACTCCCACGTAAATGCCCCTAACTGTTCTTTCAAAAGATTTGTTAACTGTTCCTTTTGGCTGAGACTTAATTCAGAGTTGATGTATAAACATTTGCCTGGGCTAAGTTCTATTGGAATGGTATATGACCCCGTATGCTCATCAATGGTGAAAAACATAGATGGTGAAAATGAGGAAAATAACTCACTTCGTTCTTGAAATCCTTCTCTGAAAATTTGATCGTATTGAAAATATGTTTGTGGGAAATCGACATTTTCTATCACAGAAAGAAATTGGTTTAAAATATCATCCTCTATTGGTTCTTGTAGTGCGTGAAATTCATCAACAGAGAATAAAGATTCTCCTTCATCATTCTCATGATAGGGACATTTTAGCCACCATAATTCTTCTGTAATCGGTTGAGCAGGTGAAAAAAGAGTAAGTTTTTGTGAAGAAATGCCATTTGAGATGAACATATCCCCACCACGACATCCTATGAAAGCATTGGCCGTAGCCAACCAAGGTCTCCCTAGAATGATTGGATGGCCTTTTGTGGGGTCCTTTGAATGAATAATCATGAATTTGACAGGATATTCCCATGAAGCTAATGTAACAAGAATGTCATCGAGGACCCCAACAGGTTTTATAGTTGTTCTGTCAGCAAGTTCAAGAACTGTAGGGGTAGGGCGAAGGAATTGACATAGTTGCAACAGTTCAACTTTATTGATAGTCATTATATTAATGGATGCACCTAAATCGACTAAAGTATTACCAACAAAGACATTGTTGATAGTAACTGAAACTATTGAGTTCCCGGGGTTGGCATACTTCACAATTTTAGGAGCTTCAGAAATAAAATTCGATAACTGGCCTACTAGGTGTATCATGGGTGGATATTTTTGTTTTCGACTTGGTTTCTTAATGCAAAGTTCTTTGATGGTTTTGGCATAGATGGGAACATCTCTGATCGCTTGTAACAATGGAATCTTAACATAGACATTTCTTAGTTCATTCATGATGTCAAACTTAGATTGAACGATTGGTTTTTCAATGAGCAACCTTTCAAGAAAAGGAGGTGTTTGGGGAACCTGAGTTTGTATGTTACGTTGTGATTCAGATACTTTATTCTTTGGAATGACAACATCTTGCAAAGATGCTCCATTTGATAAATCATCTATAGGTTCTTCTTCATGTTCTTGGATAATTACCTTTGGTGTTGTTCTTGTTACAAGCTGAGTTTTATTTAAAGTTTTTCCAGATCTCAGTTGTATTTATTGTATGGAAATGGGTTTTATGGTGTAAGTTGGGTAATTTTGAAAATAAACACTATGGAGTGGTAGAGGTGGTCTATTTTTAGGATTTGGAATGGGTTGAGCGGGTAATATTGTGGGACGAGGTAGATTATGAGGCTGCTGAGGAGTTTGTTGAATGGGTGGTAAAGGAGGTGGAGTAAAACCAAGCAATAACTGATGTATGTTTGGAGGATATTGAGTACATGGATTTTGGGGAATTGGTACAGTATGTTGTTGTTGGTTATTTCCATAATTATGTTCTCTCCATCCTTGGTACCAAGGTTGAGCAGGGACATTTTGTGGAGGCCAATTTGGCCAATTCCATGTATGTTGTTGTTGTTGAGAGAAGGGTGGATAGTAGTCAGAAGGTTGTGGGGATGGTTCTTGATACATATTTGAGTTCCTAGGTTGCCAAGGCCTCTTAGGTGCGGATGGAGTCCCTGGAGCTTCCCCTCCCTTGAATATAGCTTGCAATCCTGGTAAGGATGGACAATCTTTTGTTTTATGATTTTCAGTACATATTGCACATACAGAAACATTGTCCAAAGTACATTCTCGTAAAGGATGTATTTTTCTTCATTTTGGGTAGAATATGGTTAATATAGGGTTTTCCTCTGCCTGCTTTCTCTTAATCTTCAGAGTGTCTAATTGAGATCCAATTGTTCCTAAAATGTATGTTTTAAAATTTTCCAAAAGGTTTCCCAATTCAATTCTAGTAACTCCACCAGATGTGGGTACTTTGGTGTTTTTGTTGACAGGTTCTCTCACACTTTTTGCAGTTTTCCCCCTACTTCTTGAGTAAGTTATACATAGTTCACTGATTTCTTCAAAGTCTTTTTGATAAATGTCTCCTGAAGCCATTAAATTGAGAGTGTCAATATATTCATCTGAAACCCCTTTTAAGAAAATAGTATTGATTCCTTCATCTTGGAGATCATTATATTTGGATTTTTGAAGAGTATATGTAAATCATTCTAAGAAATCTTCAAGGATCTCTTCATCTTGTTGTGGAATTTTAAAAATATCATTTCGAGAATCCTTGGGTCTACAATAGTCCTGGTACTTCTTTAAAAAAATTTCCTTCATATCTTCCCAAGATCTAATGTTGTACTCTCCTAAACTCATGAACCAACGTAATGCATAATCTTTTAGGGTAGCAGGAAACAACTTTAGTTTATGTGCATCCTGGAGATAGTTATAACTCCTGCATAAGATGTCAAACTCAAAAAGAAAGACATCTGGGTCTTCACTACTTTTCCCATAAAAGGTTGGTAGTGTCGAAGGTGGAATATTTTTCATATTGACATTCTGGACCAAATCCAACATAGGAAACCCAAAGATGGTTTCTGGTCTTATCTCAGTCTCTACTTGTTCTTCTTCTTCATTTTCAACATGAATTTATCCTCGTTCTCTTCTATCCATTTCTCTCCCTCTTTCTGCCATGTTAAAAGGATTACCAAAAATTGTATATGCAATCTGATCTTTCTTTGGTGAGGGTGTGAAATCCCACCTCTCTGGATTCTTTTTGACAGAATTTCTATCTCCTATTGGTTCTTTTGATGATATTATTACCTTTGATTCAACAATTGCAGTTGTTATTTGTGAAACTATAGTGTCAGGGTTCTTGAGAATAGCTTTCATTTCTTCTGGATTAACTGTGTCAACCAAGTTTGGATCACCAGGAATTTGAATTTGTTGGTATGTGGTGTTTCCTGGTTCTATATTTTTCTCTATGGTTTCCTCAGCCAGAGTTCTAGTCTCAACTTCTATTTCTTTTTGGGTGGAGGTTTCTTATTTTTGTTGTTTTGTGTTTCCCCTAAATCTACCTCTATGATCTCTATTTCTCATGAAAACATACTAGATGAAAGAAAAACTAAGATTGAGTTTCAGAGGAACCTGTGATAACAGATATGTTGGTTTTCACCCTTCGTTTCACAGATCCTCTTTCATCAACCTACTAACATACCACACCAAACCAAATACATTTTAAGAAAATAACCAAAACAATTATCTGACTTACCTTCTAAACAACTCCCTGGAAACGGTACCAAAAATGTCAGGTTGTTATATTAAAGATTTTTTAATTACCTGAAAACACTAAATTGTCAAACCAGGGTAAGTGAACTAAGAGATGCTACACTATATGTGATGGTAAGATTCTAGTTCTTATCTAAAGGTTATTCTGAGAAGAAAACACAAACTTACTCTTAGAAACTAAACCCTAATGATTATCTTGAAACTAATCATCTCTTGTCTAATTCATCAAATGGAAACAGTTCTGAGTTTAAGTACAAGTATTTCTATTCCTAATCTAATATAATCACCCAAGACTATATACCATTATCTTAAACATCTAATCATCAGCATATCTATCTAAACCATAAAAGAGAGATCTTTTTGAAAACCTTTTAGTCTAAGCATCAAAACAGTTCTAAATCTAACACAGGTGAAACAAATAAATGTCCTATTTTACTCTACAGGTACTGGAAGCTTCCTTTAATCCGACTTTAACCTAGCTATCCTCACAAAACATAGTACATATAAACTTGAATTCTCTTTAAATCATGATCAAACTGAAAACTAAAAACAAAGCAAATCTAGGTTAAGCACTTGGTTCATTCTTCAAATTCTACATGGATAAATAATGCATTCAACATTCATCAATCTATGAGATAATATCAAACTGAAAATGATCTAACCGGAAAATGGCTAGGCAAGAATTTAACAGAGTAACTTCAAGTTCAAAAACCTAACTCACATGCATATTCTAAAACTAAAAATAAACTAAATTTACTGTGGAAAAGAGACAACGGATTGAACCTGTTGGCAGGCCCAACCAAGAGGTGCAATCGCCCTAAAACGAAACCAGAGCTCCTCAGATTATTCCATGCAAAAATTGTTGCATACTTCACGCTCCATAATTCATAAAACAACTCAAATCATTTGACAACGAATAACCTAACGCATAGCAAGTTGTATTATCAGAAATCATATCACATACCATATTATAACCAATGTTTCTTGAGAGTGATCCCAGTTTATATAGATCCTCCCCAAAATAGTTTTAAACATAGTGGCATTAATCTAAACGGATCTTACATCTAAAAATGACTCATAGTCAGTTAAAATGAACTTCACAGCTTCATGGCATGCAGTGTCAAGAAGCATGGATCATAAAGCATTCTAATAAAACAGTTCTAGAATCTCGCTCTGAGTCAGCATATTGAGTTATGACTCAATCAATTATATGAATCAGACTGTCAATCCACTCTGGCCTTGTCATGCAAGTCTTTGGCATCTTCTTTGGCATCTCCACTAAGTGCGAGCTAGTGCCTGGTACTGATAAGTTCTGTTTCAAAGGAACAATACCTAACTCATGTCACGTTAGTATCAACATTAGTTTAAAATATCAAATTACATTAAAAATAACTTGAATCATAGGAATACCTTCAATATCCCCATTTAGTTGTAAAAGGATGTCAAATGTGTCATGGTAAGGCCAGAAGGAAATGATACTAGATATGAAAATGGGGGTATATTTGACATGATATAGGCAAAAATATAGTCAAAACTAGAGACTAACACACAACTCCTCATTTTTCAACACAATTCTATTATAGGATGAATCCATCAGTTGTGGGTTTTGCGAAGAGTTGGTAGGATTGGTTGGAGATAGCTTACACACAATTGACTAACGTAGAAAACATAATGAAGCAGTGGGTGGATCGTAGTAGGCATGAAGTGGAATTTTACGTAGGAGAGTTAGTATTTCTCAAGCTAAGTAGAGATCGTTTCCCATCACCAAAAGTGATTGATCCATCGCTCGTTCGGAGGTATGAAATATTTATTTGTCGGATAGTTGGTTGTCATTGATGTCAACAAGCAGTGGTTGTCATTGATGTCAAAATATGTGATGGGTATATTTGGAGAAGTCTTCAAAGTGGTCCCCTTATGGAGTAGCTCTAAGCATGGCCCTCACAAGAAGATTCTTTAAATAATTCTACAAGAAACCCATAGGTGTGGTTATGAGACCTGAAGTTGTTTAAGGAATAAGAATTTGAAGGGAAGAATAAATGTAGGTAACACACTGATACATGGATATTCCTCATCATACTATTTCCAATGGTAGGTGGAATGTCACATAGTTCCTCACGGTTGAGTAATTATGAGGTCATGAAGTTGGAAGCCCCAAATATGGGTTAAGAAGCCCCTAATTGGTTGCAAGTCAATAATGTAAGGGTAAAGTGGTTGTAACAAGAAATTTAAAGAAGCCCTAAAGTTAAGGAAAGAGGCTAAAGAGAAAAAGTATATATACACCTCAAGAAGTTTCTCATAAGTACATTCACACACACATTCTATTAATTGAATGTCTTCTATGTGAGTAAGTAATCTATTAGTTAGTTTGCGATGGATAAATGTGAGGCAGTGAAAGAGTGATAATTTTAGCAGTTTTGGGATTGCAAAGGAGAGTGGGTTTTCCTAAGAAAACCCTAGTTTGGTTGACCCCCATGGGTCACACAACTAGTGTTTTAGAAGGCACTCCCGTGGGTTGTCTAGGGATCGTCATGTGAGGCCCCACTAGTAAAGAGGTCTTAGTCCCATGAGGACAAGACAAAACTGGGAAGATGCTAGTACCAGGTTTCTAAGGTCTAGAGAAAGGTCACAAGTCATTATTATTGTGTATCAGATCAGCTACATGATCAAAGGTATTCTTATGTGTTAGTTTTGAGGCTTATGATTATGTTTTTATGGTACATGATTGAAGAATGCCATGATTTTGCATGGTATACCTTTGTGATGGTATGATACATTGTTAGAGGCACATATAGGATACTTGGCATATGGTTTGTTGTTTGATATATCTTGGTGATATGGTAGATGCTTGAGGCATGGTATGGTTATGATAGAGACACATGTTTGTGTTGTTGGTACATGGTTTTGGTACACAGTTGGTATATGGTGGTACATATATCAGGCACATGTCTTGGTGATGTTGGTATATGTTGAGGTACACCTTAGTGATGTTATGGTACATTGATTAGTAGCACATATTAACTATATTTGTATCTTGTTATCTTGGCATTTCATTGATGATATCTTATGGTACATGGTGTAAGTCATGATTGAAACATATCATGAGTGATATGGTATATGGTTGATGCATTAGATGGTACATGGTTGATACATGGTTGATGTACATGCTATGGTACATGGTTTATGTACTTGGTATGGTACATGGTTGATGTACTTGGTATGGTACATGGTTAATGCATGAGATGGTACATGGTTGATGTACATGGTATAGTACAAGTTCTAATACATGGTTGATGTACATGGTATGGTACAGGTTTTGATACTTGGTTGATGTACATGGTATGGTATAGGTTGATGTACATGGTTGATGCATGGTAGATATACGTTTATATACATGGTTGATGATTGATGTACATGGTTTTGTGATGGTTTTTATATCCATGTGAGTGGATCAGTTGGTTGATGATGGTATATTAGTGATAGAAACAATGACAAGTTGGATGATTGGTTGATCATCAATGATAGGATAAAGTGGTAGTGACAATAACATGTTGGTCGATGTGACAGTAGTAATCATTGGTTGATGTGATAGTGACAGTGACAGGTTAGTTGAAGTGACAATGACAGTGATAGGTTGGTTGATGTGATAGTGGTAATCACATGTTGATGTGATAGTGACAATGATAGATTGGTTTGTGTGAAAATGACAGTGACATGTTGGTTGATGTATTGGTGACATTGGAAGTGACAATATTAGTGGTAGTGATAGTGAGTCTACACTTATATTTTAGGGCAACAGAACAGGGAAAGTAAAGGGGGTCAAAGCCTACTTTTGGTTGGTGTCGGAGAACTCAAGGAGTTTGTGCTTCCTTCAAGTTAGTTCTTGTAAATCATGGGGTCGTATCCTACTTATAGTTAGTGTCAAAGAACTTGGGGATTTGGTGCTTCCTTTAGGTTGGTGATTGTAAATTAGGGGCTTGGTGACTCCTTCTAGTTGATGCTAGAGAATTTGGAATTTGGTGTTTCCTATGAATGTATTCTTGATATATATAAGAAATCATTCTATGGCTTTCTCCAATTTGGGTTTCCATGTAAATTCTGGTGTATTGTGTATTTGATGTGATATTATTGAATGGTACTAATTTTGGTTATATGTTCATGATATATTGAGTGCAATCATATATGATATATTCCTGATAAATTTGAATATTATATATTGTGATTGAAGGTGGTAAAAAATGATCATATTGATTCACCTGCCACCCTCCTCAATATTCCAACACATTCAAAGTTCTTGAGAAGATTGAAAATGTCGCCTACATATTGGAGTTTTCGTTCAACATGTGACACATTCATCATGTCTTCCACATTAGACAAATGAATTCATTCCAGAGGGACCCAAATGACCTAAGTCAAGTTGAGCCATCCAAGGCATTGACTATGGTTGCAAATAAGCCAGAGTTGGAGGTAGAGAAGATTTTGGTGCATAAAATATTGGGATGGGGAAGATGCCAAGTGCATGAGTACATCATACATTGGAAGGAAAAACCCGACAAAGAGAACAGTTGGGAGAGATATGATTCCTTGTGGAAATATGAGAACATGATCTGGGAGTTTGATAGAGGTCGCTACAGATCACAAGTGGTATGGAAGTTTTTGGGATGGAAACACGTTTAGTGGGGGAGGATGTAAGGTCTCCTAGAAAACCCACCCAAAATGTGTGCTCCATGGGAATATTCAGTGACAAAATGGACAAAGAGCACAAGGAGGAAACAATCAGTTGGGAAAACAAATATGTTTGGGTGTGTCCAGGATGATCTAGATTATTTTAGGAATGATACAAAGGTAGAGATATAAAAAAGATATAAAAAATAATTACACAGAGAAATGACAAGGAACAAAGTAATAGAGTAAAGATCAAATTCTATTAATGACTGTCTGAAATACAAAATACTTTAAAATGAAAAATCACACAAGCTAACTAGAATGGTGGTAGCTATGTCTAAGAAGAGATGTGTCAGCTATGCTCATTTGCAAGAAGTTGGTTACAATGAGGCTCCAAAGGCCTTTTTAACATAAATAATAAATGTGAAAACCATAAACATCCAAAAACCTAACCCTAGGAGATGAAGCGCCAAAAGTCATGTAGGCCCCAATGGGGTAAGTCGGTACATCAACTTCTCAGGGTCGTAACTTTTTCATACAATCTTTATTTTAGGTGCAAGATAAATAGTTGTAAATAATTGTCTGAGGAATATGCATGTTTCAGTCACACTATGGATAAATCCTATAATGTGACTATGGTGGGCCAAAAGAACATTGTTTAGGGCCTCAAAACGACCTTGAAAGTTTATGACCTAGAAAACTAGGGGAAAAACTGCCAAAATAAAAATTGGTCTTTGAGCTAGTGGAATAGGTGGGTGGCCATTGATATCCATCTGGATCATTCATCGCCCCCTTAGGAAGAAATGGTCTCAATTGCATCAATTTTCTTCATTAGATGAGGAAAATTCTATTGAACCTGGCTCCTGGTGAGCCACTTTCCCTTATGAAGAAACTTCCATACTTTGGCGAACCGATAGAGTTTCATACTTTGTTGACGGGTGTCCTTTGTCTTGGTGTCCATGATATGATTAACTATCGCCTGTTAGATGTAGGAAGGATTGATTTTATAGGGGGAAAATACTTGACCACATCTGAAGTGTCCAATAGAGGTGGAAATATGGTCAGAGTAGTTCCACATTAAATATCGAGTGCAATACAAGGAAAGGAGGAATACTTAATTCAAAAGATTTCTCACCCACATCCTTGGTGATGGTGTAAGGCCCATATCAAAGTGGGAACAACTTCTAATGGGGTTATGTGATTCTCTCTTTCTGCAAATGCAACCAAACCTGATCTCTCGCCTAAAATTCGTGTGGTACACAATGTTGATCGTGGCCCTCCTTGTACTTAACATTGGCTTTATGCACAATATCATGAACTTGTTGTTGGATGTGTTGGATGCACTCAAAAAAATTAGTTTCCCGATCAACCTTTGTTTGAGAATGGGAGGAATATTCCTGTGTGGCTATAATGGGTAGAGCTACATCAATGGAGGCCAATGGTTGGAACCCCAAACACACCAGAAAAGGGTTGTGTCCAATAGAATTGTGGAGGGATATGTGGTAGATATGTTTAACATAAGGAAGGATTTCATTCCATGTGCATGGATGTTTGGAATTATACATTCATGGGATATGGAAAAACATCATGTTGACTACCTATGTTTGTCCGTTAGTCTGTGGGTGGAAGGAAATGGATTTGGTCAGATTGGTGTCCATCATCGACCATAGATTGGACCAAAAGTGCTCAGGAACCTACTATATCGATCAAAGATAATGGTTTTTGGTAGCTCAAAATGAACCCAAACATGTGTGAAAAAGAACTTGGAGGCGACCTTGGTTTTGATTCTCTTCTTGCAGAGTGCGAAAATTTCCATCTTAGAGAATCGATCGAAAACCATGAAGATATAGTCATTCCCATGCTTGGTTGAAGGTAGAAAAAACATGTAGTCCATGGAGATGGACTCCCAAGGCCTATCCAGAGTAGGTAGAGGAGTGCATAGCATCTATTTGTTAATGGAGGGCTTGGAAATGGCACATGCAGTGTAATATTTGATGTACTTGCAAAAATCTTGTTGAAGATTCGACCAATAAAAATTATTATGCAGTACTACCACTGTCTTCTCTACACCAAAATGTCTCGCTGGCTAGTTGTAATGAGCTTCCTAGATCAACTTTGCATGATCTCTTGAAGGAACAAAGAGGTGGATCAGATGGAATAATAATCTATCTTAGAGATGAATGTTGGGAACTAGTTTTCCTATGCTCAACATCTAATAGGAAGTAGAAAAGTCAGAGCTATTATTGTATAATTTTGGCCATCCATATGTCTCTCATTTCCACATGAGTTAAGAAATGTGGTTAGTGATGTCACCGATGGTTGAATGAGGAAATATGTGACATGGTTGGTGCTACCCTTCTTGTAATTTATATCCAAGTGGAATTTTTGCATGTACATGGACCACTTCTAATGGTGATCATTTTGTAACTTTCCTTGTGTCTGCATGAATTGCAGAGGCCTATGATCAATGTGGATGATCATTTCCTTCCCCAAAATGTAATGCTTTGATCCAGATTAGTTTTAACATGAAATGAGAGTAGATATGTAATAAATAAATGTACAAAGATATATCAAATATATAATAATATAACTGATATGTCTCAGATATATAACCATAAACACAGAGACATTAATACACAATTTATATTAAAGAGAGAAATGTACAAAGCTGTAGAAATATAGAGTGAACGACTCGCTAGAATGGTGGCATCTTATCTCTGAGAAGAGATGTGATGACTATGCTCATTCAAAATAAGATGGTGATGTTTACAATGAGGCTCTAGAGGAATTTTTAACATAAATAAAATCCAAAATCCTAAGCTTGGAAGATGAAAATCCAATAGGTTTGTGGACCCCGTTTTGGGTGGTTTGGTGTATCAACTTCATGGGGGCGTAACTTTGGCATACGATCTTTGTTTGTGGTGAACGATAGCTTGTTGGAAAGGTATTGAAAAGGATATTCATTTCAAAATATCAATCATTATTTTGGATATCATTTAGGTTCCCGATCGTGAAAAAAAATCGTTTATGCCCTCAAAATGGCCCCAGAAGTTTAGTACCCAAAAAACTACTAAAATTAGTAAATTTCCAAAAAAATGTTTTGAGATAGCTAGAATAGGTGGGTGGCCACTGATATTCACCTAGATCTATCCTACCTCCTTATATATAAATGGTCTCCATTGCATTGATTTCTCGGAGGAGAGGGGGAAGTGTTTGTTGAATGTGAACCTTGGTGATTGTATTGTCTTGCTGGAGAAGTTGCACTGCTTGACTTGTGGAAGGTTGTCGAGAACATAATGTTGGAAGGGTTGGACCTTTTTAACCAGTATGGCCACATGAGATGACTATGTGAAGAAGGAATATTTTCTATTTGATTCATTATTGTCGACCTGCTTCTACTGGATAGAAGGTGCTTGGACTGAGGCTACAGTGGTTTCAGTGTCCTTTTGTTCACCTTTTGAACAAATTGTGAAGAGGTTGAATGTTGTAGTATGATATATTATGTTGTGGAACTGTTTAGGTGGGACAATAGTCAAAAATACCTTTGGTATCATGTAGATATGACCCCCAGAGTAAAAATGACACTACAGGATCGAGACTCATAAATAGCATGGCGCTTCCACATGTATGGTTGGCCCAAAAGGAAATCACAGACATCCAATGAGGAGACATAAAATTATGCCTCATCCTTAAAGGGATTGATGTCTTATGATAAGTGACACTATTGGATAACATATATATATCATCCCTAGTGAAGCCACCCGATGTTGTATGGTTGCGGGTGCGGTGTTGTCAACAACACCAATTGTTTGATGATCTCTTCTAAGATGAGGTTTTTTCGGCTTCCACTATCAATAATAAAATGTAGTGGTGTCCCCTTCACCCACATTTATGAATGAAAAAGGCACTCTCCCTCTTCAAGATCCCTTGGTTCTTCTGGTTGAATTTTTTTGGTCATGACAATAGCGGTGGGGTCTGCATCAATGATTTGTATTCTCCCATTATTTTTCGAATCAGATTCTGAAACAAGGTTCGACTCCTTTTCTTTGATCTTTGCCACCAATTATTTTTTTGAGTGACATTCATTAGTGTTGTTCCATGGGATTTTGTGTAAATCACACCACTTTTCATTGTCATTTTTTTTCTTTCCAATACCCTTATTTTCCTATGGATTGGACTAGTTTTATGGAGGTTGGTTGTTAGGCCTATCTTTACCATACTTTGGTTGTTGCGGATTTGCAGACCCAAACTCTCGTTTGTTTTGGTGCCTAAATTTTTGCTCAATTTTGACATCATATAAATAGGAATCTTCCAGTGATGAGATGTCCATAAAATACTTTTCGATTTGGATGTACCTATGCAAAGCCCTGCGGTATTTCAGAATGAGATGTTGCTTGGAGTATTTGATACCTAGATTGTTGTGCAAGGTATGGAAAGAAATTGTGAACTTCGACACTTATTTTCCCCTCTCTTTCTGTAGTGTGGTCCATCTCATGTACTGGTCTTCATAGTTACCAATAGGTTAATATTCTTCCTTGACCGCATCCACAAAAAAATCCCAAGTGGGATCGACCCCATAAATTAAAAAATCCTCAGTGGAAATTTTCTCCCAGTAAGTTTCCCATCAATGTTTGACATGGGGGAGAGCCTTAAGGATTGCAAAGGCGATATTTTTCCTGTTGAAAAAAAATGTGAAAAAAAAAACCTTAACCATTTTTCTAGGGAATCTTCATCTATATAACCTTCAAATTGAGGAATATCAACATTAACTGGTACATTGAAAGGAGAGGTGGCTCCAAAGTGTCCAATTGATGAAGACATAGATTTTTTTATCAACATGCATTGAAGGATGTGGGAAAAATTCTCCATCATTTTGTCCCTCTATCGCATGAGAGCTTTCTCAAGCAACATATTAATAGAATCGTATCCACTACCATATTTATTTTCTTTCTCCATTAAGGATTTCTTGGGAATAAAAGAGTGATTTTCCTCAAGTGAGACAATATCGAGACCAAACTTTCTATACTTAGACATTATTGGGGACATGCACTGAAAAACGATCAAGAACAACCTACTTTGATACCATAGATCCAGATTATTTTCGGCATGAAATGAGAGAGGATATATAATAAAGAAATGTATAGAGATATATCAGATATCCAATAATATAATAGATATGTATCATATATATAAACATAAATGCATAGATACATTAATACACAATTTCTATTAATGAGCGAAATGTACAAAACTCTAGAAATACAGAGTGAAATACTCACAAGAATGGTGGCAGCTTATCTATGAAAGGAGATGTGATGACTACGCTCATTCGTAAGAATATGGTGCTATTTACAATGAGGCTCTAGAGTCATTTTTAACATAAATAAAATCCAAAAACCTATCCCCAGAAGATGAAAATCCAACATGTTTGTGGACCCCGTTTTGGGAAGTTTGGTGTATCAACTTCCCGGGGGTGTAACTTTGGCATACGATCTTCATTTGGGGCGCATGATATCTTGTTGGAAATTTATTGATGAGGAGATTCATTTCATAGGATCAATAATGTCTTGAGAAATAATTGAGGTTCCCGATCGTGAAAAATAATCATTTAGGCCCTCAAAATGGCCTGAAAAGTTTAGGACCCAAAAAACTGCTAAAAATACTAAATTGCCAAAAAATTGTTTTGAACTATCTAGAATAGTTGGGTGGCCATTGATATCCACTTGGATCATGCTTCCACTTTCGAAATTCCTGCAAAATGTAGTACATATCTTTTTCATAGGTGGGGTATCTTCGAATATCACCAGATAGAGTATCATTGTGATAAGCTACCGGATGCCCATGTTGAGTGAAGATTGCACCAATAGAATAATCAAAAGTATCTATCTCAATATCAAATGGTCATTGCAGGTCTAGAAGAATGAGGAATGGTGTTGAACAAAGGTGGGATTTTAGATCCTCGAATTCTTTCTGTTGGGGTGCAGATCACACAGACTTGGCCTTTGCGCCACCCTTGGTCATCTGGCTTAGGGCCCAAGCAACATGAAATAACTAAAACACAAAATGTCGGTAGAAGTTAAAAAGGCCAAATAAGTTGTGAATCTCAATCATTGTTTTCAGGGCCAACCAATAGTGGATGAATTGGATCTTAGTTGGATCCACATGTACACCCTACTCATTTGCAATGTATCTCAAATATTGGATTCTCTACATGTTTAAGGAACACTTCTCCAAATTGAAATATAACTTGTGTTGTCGCAGGGTGCCCAATACCTGTTGAATATGCTCCAAATGTTCCTCCCAAGTGTTTTTGAAGATGAGGATGTCATCCAAATATACAACCACAAATGAGTTTGTGAATGGTTGTAATATATCATCTATCATCTACAAGAATGTGGTTGGGGCATTAGTCAAGCCAAAAGGTAGGACCAACCACTCAAAGAGGCCTTCTTTGTACTTGAAGTTTGTCTTCCACACATCATTTTTATCAATTGGCACCTAGTGGTAACTTGACTTCATATCAATCTTACTGAAAATCTTGTCTCCCTTGAGATGATCAAGAAGACCATCAATCTGAGTGTAATACCCTTGTTTCCCCCAACTGTAATTAATAACTAATTATGATTATCATGCCATGGCATGTGAACAATGTAAATGTATTATTGTTTATATTGGCAATAACTTACTTTGGGGGTGTAGCCTTGAAGTACTAGCCATGATACCACTAGAGGAAAGAGTGAGGAAACCTGAAGAGAGGATTCATCATACCAAGATGACCCAATCTTGTTTGTTGAAATATTTAATATGGAATAATAAGACTCATCCTGATCCCAAGGAAAAATGAATTAATTAGACAACAGAATGGTGGTTTAATGACCAACTACCCCAATGAATGGAAGCATGGAGGGCCTAGATGAGAAGACAAAAAAATTTCATCCTGATGTACCACAGAGTATAGTCTTCCTACAGGCCTAGATTGACTTGAGTTCTTCTGGAAGAAGGAATAGGAGAGGTCCAGAACCTTCTTTGGGGAGACGTGAAAGATAATACA
>ML785091.1:154859-176743 GCA_009831015.1 Picea engelmannii | reverse complement strand
TTACTCGAATGGGACCCCACTCTCCATGGAACACGACCCCTCTCCTCAACTCACATTCCTTCTATCCTCCTCCCTGTTTCCTTTCTTAAACTGCAATCACTTGGCCTTATATTTGCATATATTTTCTTTCCTTCCCTGATGACCAACCACAAGCCTATGGCGTCACCTCTATTTTCTCATCTCGCGTGAAATCACTTCTGCTCATGGGAGATTATGGATACCTTTTCCCTCAAAGGAATGTTGTTTAAACACTCATGGTTGTTGTGACCATTTATCAGCTCCTTCGTTTGGTTCATCAGATCACTCGTCCTTCACACAGGTTGGTTTTTCTCTTCTATTCATTTCATCCACACCCTTCTCATCTTCAACCTATGCTCAATCTATTTTCTCGACACCTGTTTCCTTCTATTCCTCTGAATATTTGTACGAACATGTGGCAGAATTCAAGAGCACCATGCACTTGCCCAAATTACATATAAGAGGAGCTCTGAGAGTAGTTTTGAGAACTCCAAACATACTTTAGGAGGGTAGAGGAGCATTCAGACTCTCTTCATAGAGAAGTTCAGCATGAGAACCAAAGGATTCATGAGGATTTGGCAGGCCTTCAGACACAGTTGCAGCAACAGGAAAACTGCCACAATCAAGAACTGGCGATAGTCTTAAGGGGAGTTAATAAAAACACAAGACAACTTGGGGTTGTCACCCAGCAATTGGAAAATCCACAACAACCAACAAACTCTACTTACACTGGCGAGTCTCAAGTCCCCTATTCTTTTCACTCTATAGAAAATAATGATCATCACATAGTTCCCTAAGATCCAGGATACGTAGACTGCCACTATGTAGAGGAGAACCCAGACCGCCACTATGCAGAGGAGAACCTAGAAAAGGTAAATCCGGAAGGTCGACTAATGGAACATCAAGAAGATCCTGAGCAACCTCAAAATCATTAATCATGTCTTATATGAAATGTAATTTTTTTTAATTTTTGAATATGTATATCGCCATTTTTACATGGAATAACTGCAACCCATATGGACTAGATGATATATTTTTCTTAAACCTCCATAGACAATTAAGCTCCATCTGAAGAAGCAGAGGTTCTTACACCTTTCCATATGTATCTTTTGAAATTTTGTTGTTCTCTTTTTAATATAAAAACCTCCAATTGTTTCTGTTAAAAAACAATAGTGCAAAGACAAGCCTATTAGAAACGTTCCCCTACATTGGAGAAGCTTTCCCGTTATCTGCACAAGCCCCTTGGTTTAGGATTCCTTTTGGAAAATTATTACAAAAAAAAAACGTTACAGGAGGATGTGCAGTAGAGGGAGAATATTTTTTCTTTCGTAGAATGACAACTACTCCTACTGGAGTGGGATTATGTTGATAGGCATGAATATAAATATTTGGATGTGAATGGGCCTAATAGGTTGTGATTTTTCCTACAAAAGTGGGTAGTTGGAGCCTCTAGAAGCCATGATGATTGTTTATTTTAGTGGTAAGACCCTTAAGGGAAACAATTCCTCAAGGTTAAATCAATTGAACATGAAGTGATAGGATCCATGGCAGTATTAAATTGCCACTTTAATAAATGAGACTAATCTTTTTATGTATAATCCCTCATGAATAGGGGATTGATGGAAATTGTAAGGTCAAATTACTTGACCTATGATTAATGAAAAGTGTTGCTAGAATAATTGAGTTAAGAAAGTAAAAGGGATCCCTATAGACTGAGAATAACTCTCATCAAAGAAGCAGTGGAGTAACATGAGAAAGTTCAAAAACTCATGGTTTTCCTAAGGGAGTGTGTATCCCTATTAACTTAAGGACGTGTCTATGCAAGATGTAATATAGTGGAATGTATCTACACTGTAGGCACATGGGAAATGCTTGGTGCATGAGGATATGTTGAAATACATATAGAAAATATTGAACATGCACACACACACACATACACACACACATATATATAATGGTTTTTCATTGGATGTAAAATAAGGTGAGGTCATATATCATATGGTTAGTGATGATCTAATTATAGTAGTATAAGTAAAATGATGATGATGTTGAGAATGAGGTAGAATGGTTAATGAAATTTTGATCCCAAATGTGGTAAAGGAAGTGTTGGGGCACTTATATATGACCAACGGGTCATATTCAAATTCATAGGTGGATGGAATCCATATAAGGTATGGCTTGGTATACTCAAGTAGTAGTGAGAGGGAATCTAGAAAATGATTCCCTTGATAAAAAGGTATGTTAACCAAAAATGGCTTGAGGCATGAAAAATAATCTTGAAAATATGTCTTCTTGCCTTGGGCATTGTTGGAATTGTCCATATGATATTTCTAGGTTGTTGAACAATTTTATAATAGTTGAGGAAATAATTCCTTCTTGTTGGTTGTTTTCATATGGAAAGGGGGACATAGTTATGATTATGTATGTTAAAATTGTCATGTGGATATCATGTGAATGAATGCAATCTCTCAACAAAGAGGGAAGATCAATGTTGAGTATATCTATGAGACTTTTCATAAGAATGGTAGTAAGATCCTTGGGAGAAGGATCTGAAAGTTCGATATGTCCATATGTATGAATGACATGGAAAAGGTGCAAGAAATGAGCTTGCATGATGAATTCTTAGCTATGTTTGTATATTCTTGAGTGCATGGATTTAATGTGTTTTAATGTTTCCCATTATGAAGACTAATATTAAGACCAACTAGATATGAATGAATGATATTAAATGTGCAAGTGATACACATGTATGATGTATGAGTATATGTATACTAAAGGCACATTGTGACTTCCTGAATGAGTGAAATGTAAGAAAAGAATTTGGTATGGATTTTATGAGAAAAATGAAATGACTACAGATTATTAACATGTGCTTAACACAAAATAATAGAGATACAATAAAACCAGTTATTCTATTCAATAAGGAAATAAGCTGAAACTATAAAATGCAGTGGAAAACAAGCTTGTTGGAATGGTGGTGGCTTATCTCTAAGAAGAGATGTGACGGTTGCGCTCATTCACAAGAAGATGATTACAATGAGGCTCTCAAGGAATTTTTACAATAAATTGGAATGCTCAAAACCCTAGACATCCAAAACCCTAACCCTAGGAGATGAAGCACCAAAAGTCATGTGGGCCCCATTTGGGTAAGTTAGTACATCAACTTCCTGGGGTCGTAACTTTTGTATACGATCTTTGTTTTAGGTGCATGATAGCCTATTGGAAAGGTATCGTCGAGGAGATTCATTTTGCGTGAAAAAACAAACCAACTTTAATGTTTTTCCCTTTTTTCCCAAAAAACGTCGTTTAGGGCCTCAACACAGCTCCAGAAGTTTCAAGACCCGAAAAAATGCTAAAAATAGTAAATTACCAAAATTGCTAGAAAGTTGTTTTGAGCCAGTTGGAAAAGGTGGGTGGCCACCGATATCCACCTAGATCAATCCTCCCTCCTTGGGAAGAAATGGTCTCCATTGAATTGAGTTCCCCCATCAAATGACGAAATTTCTGCTGAATTTGGCCCCGGGTGAGGCACTTGCCTTGGTGCAGGAGTTGGCCTGCTTTGATGACTTAATAAAAATGGATCCTTTGTTGTCGAGTTCCCTTGATCTGTGTGTCCATAATTGGATCACTGGATTCCTGTTGTATGCAGTAGGTGTTGGTCTCTGTTGGTGTCAGTTGTTCTGCTACTTTTGAGGTTTCCAATAATGGTGGGAAATAAGGGAGAATGAGATCCATGTTGAACATTGGGTGCAGAGCCCAGGACGAAGTGGAAAGAAGGATGATCGCGGGGAAAGAAAGTGTGTATAAATTGAAGCAACAACTGGAAGGAAATGCAGCATGGACACATGCAAGAAAGAGTGCACAAGGAAAGCGACAACTGGAAGGAAGAATAACACACACACATGGGAGGAAGACCTAATGTCGGTAGGGTTAGGGTTTTGGTAATGTATTGTAAATGGATGAAGAGCCTGAAATGTATAAATATAGATATGTAGGTATCATAGCGGGTTTGTTTTTGCATTATTGTTCCATCATAGATATGTATGAGTTGATGCAATATGTAATGTAGTTACGATCCGATTTTGTATAAGTTGTTGAGCTAGAGGAGAGGAGAAAAGGTAGATCTTGAGGATTAGATTGCAGGTTGAGGAGCTTGGTGTGATCTAGTTCACCTCATATATATCTTACCCATCTGAGGAGAATTTTAAGCACATGGAACTGTAAACGCAGAACTATCATAATAAAAGAGCTAGGAGCCAAATCTTTGTGGACGTAGCCCATGAGGGGGTGAACCATGGTAATATCTGTGTAATGTGATGAACACATGCATATATTTATTCTCTTTCTAGTAGTTATTTTTTGTGCTTAATGATTGAATGCGTTATTATATTGTCTTTGAAATATGATTGCACTATTAAGGGGATAAGTTGTTGAAGTTATTGCATAGTTGTGAATAGCAATAGGTTGCAATCACAAGCGATAGTAAATTGGTTCAGAATACATACCCCATATCTCATGCTCAATCATGGGCTATAAACACCTGATTCTTATAGCCACCCATTAAAGCTCTCTCGGGTGAGACTACATGGTGCATTCTGTGTGTTGTGTTTCCTTCTGGTTTACTAGGGGGGCTGATAGTTTTAGAGGCTTTGTTGGAAATCGAAAATACATGAATCCTAGGTCAATAAGAAAATTAGAGTAGAATAGAGGATGAGTTAACCAACAAATGGTTCCGTTGTCGTTGGTAGGAACATAGGAGGATTGAGTAGATGATATAGGTTGAATAAGAAAAGATTGAAGAAAAGAATAAATCAATGAGCCATTAGAAGGGAATGTTGAAACCATGGAACCCCATGAAAGAAGAGATCAAAACTTGGTTAAGAAAAAAAGAGATAGAGTTTGCACAGAAAGACAATAGAAACCCTAGAATAAGACCTCACAAATATTTGGACAAATACATGTTTACTGATTTGCACAAAGTCTTTTTCTGTGATTTTCTGTATCTATTGCAGTAGTGGATACTAAGGTTGAAGGATAACCATGCAATGAACCATCTTTGACAGATAGAGTGGACCCCAGACTAGGTTTAGAAGTTACAACAGGTGAACAATTAGTTCACCCGTGCAGTATACTTTTCTCTTGATAGTATTGTGGTAGGATTCATAATAGAGTTTGCAGTTGACACTGTGAAGTCATACAGTGCAATGAAGAAAGAGTTTCTATGGGGACCCCAAGGAAGGTACATTTGATCATTGTATACTTCTATTAAAATACTACTATACAACAAAGGTGTAATCACAATGAAATCAGACAACTAAACTTCCCTGAGTGCATGGGGGAAGGGGGGAAGCACTAATAGAGAGAGGAGAAATGGAAGGAGGTAAGGATAAAGGCAAGAAGGAGGAGGAACCTTTGGACCCGATCATGATGGATGACGACCAGATCAAGTGGATCTTGGCATCAACCGGAAAGACACATAGTGGAGTACCCTACCAATACAAGGTGAATACCAATAAGAGATTTGGTAGCCATGAGAGAAGGATTGGTGAGTGATGAGGAAGAGGTAGAGGATCTTCAAGCTATGGAGTAGATTGAGGAAATCCTGTGCACAAAATATGAGAGGAAGACGAGAGTTCCAAGAGCGAGAGGAGAAGGAAACCATCCTATCCATATTAATGTCAGTGTGCAACCCATAAACCCATGTGAGACTAATACACCAAAGAGAACAACACCATTTAGACAATCGAAGTTCGGAGGAAGTCCAAAAACATGAAGTACATCTACACAAGGAGCAACAACTGGAGGAGCCAGTTCAGGCAGCACTAGTCAAGTATCTACACCGTACGGAGGAGGTAATAGTTATGTATTCAAAATGGCAGGACACGATCCCACCATCAGGTTACTAGAATTTTGGGGAGAAGCAACAGAAGACCCTGAAAATAACTTATTCATTTGTGCAAAGATATAGGAAGCAAAACATATCACTAATGAATATACCAAACTGGCACAGTTAACGATCATGCTAAGAGACCGCGCACTAGACTGGTACATGAGTCTAGACACAAATAGTGCCTCTTGGATGACAAGGACACTGGAAGACATTAAGAAGTTACTGATAAATGAGTTCTAGAAGCCGAGCTCAGAGGATCAGTACATGAATGATATGATAAAAAAAAGACAGAAACCAAGAGAGTCTGTATGGGATATTGATCAGATATTCAAGCGTCTGAAGGGAAAGTTAAAATATCTCATGACCAATATGTAGCATCGACACCTGTTTGTCAACACCCTACTGCCACACTTAAAATACCCTTTATGACAACATAAATTTCAGACGCAGGCAGAGGCTCTTTAGGCAGCCCTGCAACTGGAAGAAAACCAGTACCATCAAACCGACCCAACTATCTAGGAATTGAAGGAGGATTTGAAGAATCTAACATTCTAGTTGAACCAAAATAAGAACAAGGACAAACGAGAAGTCGTTTGGTGTACCACGTGTAGGACGAAAGGTAATCACAAGAATTAATGTCCAACATTCACACAATATATGGCATAAAAAATGTTGAATCCATTACCAATTGGAGGATTATGGTGTGAAATTTGAAAGAAACTGGGTTACGATCCTTATCACTGCATGATGATGAAGAAATACCAAAGAGTTCCTATTGCACCTTTTGCAAGTCATTGGGCCACAATGATAAATATTGCAGAACTATGGAGCTGATGCGAGAAAGGAAATCATATGCATATAGAGTACAGGTTGAAATGATGACTAGGCAAGAAGCATCATAGTTCAATCAAGTCCCAGCTCCATACAACACTTTGCAACAACAGTATAATATTGTCCAACAACCATACAATAATGCACATCTGCAGTACAACCTGACATAGCTTCACTACAATATCGTGCAGTAGAATCGATCACCTCATTATAATGTGTCATTGAGAGGAGATTGAGCAGGCCATAGAGGAGAAGGATGAGCCAGAGAAGGTTTTGAACGAGGTAGAAGACCAGTCACATGTCACAATTGTCAACAACTATGACATTATGCAAGGGAATGTCCAGTGCCACCAACAACTTGTATGTATTGTCGCAAATCGGATCACGATACAGAGGAATGTCAAACATTACTAGTAAAGATTTAGGAAAAGAGGAACCAAAACAACCAAAATGTTCAGTGGATTTCAGTCGAAGCAAAGGATGAAGGACAAAACTTCAACATAGTTACCCGCGGAGGAGCTAAAATAGGCACTGACACAGTTCGACAAGAACCAGCGTATAATCAATGGGTAAAGAAGAACACTGAACCAAGGAAGTAGTTCAACATGCAAAAGGAGAAGGAGATATTTAGAGAAGCCAGACAAGAATTTCATAAGGAGGGAATAACATTGACTTCAAGTGTGCATCAAAACAAGGAAGCACCAGAGTATGAGATACCTCCATCATTGGATCATACCGATGAGATGCAACCCCTAGGACAAGTAAGTACAATCAAAGGCTTTTTGAAATCATGTGTAAAGGTATTAAATGATCCATCATCTGTGAAAATATTGCAAAACATACTAGAAAAATGTAGCACTGAGACGGAATGAAAGCTAGAACCGAAGACAGTTAATCACCTACACACGAAAAGAACCAGTAGGGAATTTAGGTTGAATGATAACATCAAAGATTTCAATATGGGATACATTATTACTAGATCTAGGATCTAAAGTTAATGTATTACCAAAGAAGACATGTAAATGCATTGGAGAGCCAACATTAGGATACTCACCTGTTCAATTGAAACTAGCAAACCAACACAGAGTCTTTCCAATCGGTAGACTAAAAGGAGTAACAGTTGACCTAGATGGAGTGCGCACTAAAGAAGACTTTGAAGTCATTGAAATAGTGGACTACAAAACACCGTATCCAACATTGCTTAGTTTGGATTGGGTGTTTGAAAACTAGGCCATAATCAATTTGAAGACTGGGAAAATGAAATTTGAGTTCAATGAATATAGGGTCATCGCGCTATTGGACCCATCAGAAGGAGAGAGGTTTCTAGAACCTCCTTACCTAAGCCTAGAGAAAATTGACTAGCTATACAAAACAACTCCACGCGATGAGGATTATGTAAACCCAACTACATATGGGTTACTCATTTGATGGAGCATTACTTCATGTGCAACAGACTCAGACAACGGGTTAGAGAATTGGCAACAAAGATTACACAAAGTATCCACCAGAAGATGTGCAAGAATAGACTATGAAGGAAGATGGGTAGGCACAGAAATCAGAGAACCACCCACTTCCCATGGACTAAAGGATTTGGAAACATTCTTGACACAGTATGAAGACACATTGTTAGAGAACTAGAGATTGTTATCACTTGATTTAGAACTAAAGGCCACACCAACAAGATGGTGGGCCGCACACAAAGAGACAATCACAGATTGGTATAGATATAAGTAGTTACTGCACATAAGGTTCAATGCAGAATAGAAAAACAACAAGAAATAGAGGTGTGAAGGACAAGGGGAACCAGTGGAACACTTGGAGAAGTGTAGAACACTATGGAAAATGACATCCCTAGAGGAATGGCCTAATCACTTCATACACACTCTAGAGGGCATACCAACGAACTGGTACACGGACCATGAATTTCGCAAGGGAACTGCGAGATAGACAACATTGCAATATAATTTTTCAATCACTTTCTCATTCAAACATGAAAACCACAACATCGACACAACCCTTAGACGGATTAGAGGAGTGATATTCATCAAAGAACCAAAAGTAGAATTGATCACAGAAGAACAACAACAGAACAAACAAACAGTCAAGGACCTGTTGTCATGTTACCATGTACAGGAGGAAGCACTGGATGAAGATGATCCATGCGATATTTAGATCGAAGAAGCATAAGGTGAAAGAGATGTGGAGGGACCACCCAGAGAATATGAATTTATTTCCATGTTGATCAAGGTAAATAAAGTTAACATCGGGACAATTGAGCAACCCAAAATAGCCAACATTAGATATTACTAGGATAAACAAACAATGGAAAGCATCATAGAGTTGTTGTGCGAATACAATGATCTATTTCCCAGAGCATTTACAGAGATGAAGGGTATAGCCAGAGAACTAGGAGAAATGAAGATACCACTTAGACCTGAAGCGAGACTTATTAGAAAATGACCATATATATTGAACCCAATATACAAACAAAAAGTCAAATCTGATATCGACAGGATGGTCAAAGGCGACATCATAGAACCAATTGAGGAGTCAGAATGGATAAGTCTAATGGTAGTAGAGGACAAGAAACAAGGAGGAATCAGGATATCCGTCGACTTGAGAAAGTTTAACGATGCATGCCTACATGACCCATTCCCTACACCTTTCACAGATGAGGTGTTAGAGAACGTGGGAGGACATGAATCTTATACATTCATTGATGGATTCTCAGGATACTATCATATTAAGATAGCACAAGAAGATATATATAAGACCATGTTTGCGATAGAATGGGGATCTTATCAGTACACAATCATGCCATTTGGATTGAAGAATGCACCAGAAATATTCTCGAGAGTGGTCATTGTAGCATTTAAAGAATTCATCCATCAGTTTCTTGAAGTGTACCTGGATGATTGGGCAGTCTATAGCCTGTTGAAAAACCATGCAAAATTTTTATGACTGATTTTAGAAAGATGTAGACAGTGCCAAATATCACTGAACATAAAGAAATGCATATTCAGAACACTGTTTGGGATACTATTAGGCCACATAGTATGCAAACAAGGTTTATTAGTAGATCCGAAAAAGATCGCAGTAATTGATAATTTACCACCACCAAAAATAGTCTGTCGGCTAAGAGCAATGTTAGGACATACATGTTACTACAGAATATTTGTCAAAGGATATGCACAAATCACTACACTGATGGAAAATATGCTAAGAAAAGATACAAAGTTTTAGTGGAACGACGAGTTTCAACACGGTTTGGATACCTTGAAGGAAAATATGGTTACTGTGTCGATATTAGTATTTCCAGACTGGGAGAAGACATTCCACATGCATGTAGATGCATCAACGATAACACTTGGAGCTATCTTGGCGCAACCAGGAGCGAGAGACTTGGATCACCTGCGAGCATTTGTAAGAAGAAAGTTATCAGACTCAGAACATAACTATAACAATACATAGAGAGAAGGCCTAGCCATGGTCTATGCACTACAGAAGTTTAGGCATTACTTATTGGGAAAACACTTTAATATGTTCATAGATTATTCTTCCCTGAAATAACTAGTCAACAAGCCAGTGTTGGGGGTGAGAATATGTCGATAGTTACTACTATTCCAAGAATTTGACTTTGAATTAATAGTCAAGCCAAACAAGTTGAGCGCAGGACCTGACCACCTATGAAGGGTCACAAATGGAGAAGAAGCTACAAATTTAGAAGACAAATTTCCAAGTGCAAAGTTATTCTCAGTACAGATTGTTGATGAATACTTCGTAGATATCATTCAGTACTTGAGTATAGTTACTGCATCGCAAGAATATAGCACTGTGCAGAAGAAAAAACTAGTAGTCCATGTTGTCGACTATCAACTAATTGCAGGCCATTTATATAAAATGGGCGCAAATAGTATCTTCTGAAGACATGTGTTAGAGCATGAAAGACCAAGAGTTTTAGCAGAAGCCCATGAGAGAATAGAAGGAGGGAATTATGCAGGTAAATTTATTGCGTAGAAGGTATTGCACGTAGGATTATGGTGGCTAACGATTCACAGAGACTCAAAGGAGTACTATCAAACATGCGATGTTTTTCAAAGGGTAGGAAAACGCAACAGAAGGGACGAGATGCCATTATGACCACAAGTAAAATTATAGGTATTCGAAAAGTGGGAAATAGATTTTGTGGGCCCAATCAACCCACCAACAAAAAGAATGGGAGAAAGGTACATTATCATCATGACAAAATCCTTAACAAGATGGGTGGAAACCGCACCAGTGAAGGATTGCAGTGCAAAAATAGTAACACACTTTCTATTTGAAAAAGTAATCACTAGATTTTGGTGCCCAATAATTTTGATGAGCGACCAAGACACACACTTCATAAACAACACCATCCACATGATGACTAAAGAATTTGAAGTCCATCATCAGAAGAGCACACCATATCATCCATAGGAAAATGACACAGTGGAATCCTTCAACAAAATATTGGAGAATGCACAAACAAAGATTTGCAACATTAACAGGGACGACTGGGACCTCAAAGTACCATCATTGTTATGGGCATACATGACTACATGAAAAAAATTGACCAGGCACATGCCATTTAAATTGGTTTATGGCCAAGAAGCAGTGGTGTTGCTAGAATTTTTAGTACCAAGCTTGTGTGTAGCAACGATCACACAAATGACTGAATGAGGCATAGTACAGGAGAGATTGAATCAATTACTGACCATGGAGGAATATTGAATACTAGCATGATTCCACCAACAAGTTCAGAAAGCAAGATGTAAAGATTGGCATGATAGACACATCAAGAAGAAAACCTTCAAGGAAGGAGATCTAGTACTGATGTATGACAACAAATTGTTACAACACCCAGGAAATCTCAGAATGCATTGGTTAGGACCATACAAAGTAAACTTGGTAACATATGGAGGATTTTTACATCTAAGAGATTTATTAGGAACAGAACTCAGAGGGGTGATCAATGAGAGTCAACTAAAGCTATACAAGGACAATTGACCATCCATCGTGCAGTAAAAAAAATAAAAATAAAAATAAATCGAAAAAGAACAAAAAGGAAACAAAACCAAAGAGGGCATAGTGCACTAGAGATAGAATGGCCACATGAATTTAGAAACAAAAAATCGACAAGGAAAAGGACAACGGTTACATATAAAGGGGAACAAGAAGGAAAAGTAAGGTTGACAAAAGAAGGATGACATGACAACACTAGGCAGAATTAAAGGATGGAAAGGACTGATGGGACACCACATTAATCACGCCAAAAAAAAATGACAAGGTAGAGTAACGACAAGTATGGAACCATCGTAGATGCATCAAACCTGTAATTAAGGTGCATTAAACCAAAAACCAAGTAAGCGTCCTCGAGAAGCTTCATGGGAAAGCCATACAACACATGGATGTGGGATCCAATAGTCTAATCACGAAGAGAGAGAAAAAAGAGAGCGACAAAGGCTAAAGAACAGAGAGTGAGCTCACAGATATCACTGAGACCGTTCAAGTCCAGCATACACTTGACATTCACCGCCATGGCACTACCCAAGAAAGAAGAAGCGAACTAGACTGCTAGAAGAACTAGAGTTCCAACCAGGTCATGAGGACAGGGGGAAGAAGGTGAACAACAGTCACACGATATCATCTATATCG
Source organism: Picea engelmannii (assembly GCA_009831015.1). NCBI lineage: Eukaryota > Viridiplantae > Streptophyta > Pinopsida > Pinales > Pinaceae > Picea > Picea engelmannii. Next base: position 164,328 of record ML785091.1, on the reverse strand, counting down.
TTGAAATCCCATCCCCAAAGACAATACCAGTACAACCCATGCCGATACTAGAGGAAATTCAACAACCAACAGTAAAGGCCATGAACGTAGATACACCAGCAGCGGTGCAGGAGCCTCAAAATGAGGAAGAAAAAACCCTGAAGGAAGTATAACCAGAGAACATAGATGTAGCTCTGAAGGTCAATGGCATGACGTTGAAGCCGACAATAGCAGTGGAGCTAGATGAGTCTCAAACAACCATCTCAGACCATCCAGCAGGTGTTATTGGATATATCAGTAAATGTGGACATAAACTGATCTCCCTAGACCCACCTAGATCTTGAAAAAAACAAGACAATACATGAATCTTTCCCTAAGCTCTAATCATTTAATCTACCGTCAAACAAAGGATGGGTAACATACATTTGAATATCACTTCCTTATGACTTTGTTTTCCCTGCTTCGCTCCGGTGCTCTTGTTCTATTGATCCTACAATGAAACACAAACCAACCAAAGTGAAAGAAATAATAGTATATTCAATGAATACATATACATGTGATGAAGGAATCATGTAATAAAATGAGAATGATTTTATGGGAAAGAAACATGCCATTGTATTATATTAAGAGAAAGTGGAAGATACAACCAAACAACCTTGATGTCACTATGTTCTCTTGTGGAGGCCCTTGCTCTTGACACACACACTTGCTCCAATCTTGCATGAAGATGATCCACAATAACTTGATAAGCTGAGATGAAGCCTTCAAGCATCTGATGTAGAGTACCTCACACAATTCACAACCGATTCAACCTTAATAATTCCTTAATTGCTCTTGCTTAATGATTTTGATTAATGATTTTGCTTTTATGCTTTTCCTTAACCTTTTCCATGATAGATCCATCATTATATAGGAGGAAAAGATATGGTTAAAGAGATTAGGATGATCCCACCAAATTAGAGAAGCCAGTAGGATCCCAACCATACAAATTCCACCTCATATTCTAGAAGATTCCCTTCTAGAACTTTCATGAAATTTGTCCCTTTTCTTAGTCTTAAAACGTCGACGCACCCTACCTATAGAGCAATCTACGAAAACTCTACAGGCTAGGTTAAGGGTAGCCTACAGAAATCAGGCATTTCTGCACTATGTATTACTCTTAGCATGTGACGTCCTTCTAAAAATAAGTTTTTTGGAGGGAGAAACCAGTTACTTTTCTCATGCAAAAGATCCTTTTGAGAGCCTAAACACATGCTTGTAGAATATCACCAGGGTGACCAAAATAATGTGTAACAGAATGCCCCCCAAAGTATGAGGTTGGAACTCATGACAACTGAAATAATTTGTAGAATGAATGTGTGTGTCGGGAACAAGGAGCACACCAATCGGGAACCTGCAAACAACCAAGCATCTGTGCAATATTATACCATTTCTGAGGTAGGCATTCCCATGCTCAGACTACAAGTGATTTAAATCATGAATGTCAGTCATGGCCACCAATCATACACCGTGGATCCATGTCATCAAGATCCTACATAACCACCAGGAATACACTATGGATATATGTTCTAGAAAACACAAATTTGGACATAGCCATGAGATATACAAAGTGGATCTATGTGTCAAAAAAAATCATAAATATTCCATCGCAACTTGGACCAAAATGATGAGATCTAGGGTCTTCAATCCCTTCATATATAAGTATGAATCTAGCCATGCGATTACAGGTGCTGAAGTCAAACATGGTATAAACCACTTGATTACCAGTCATTAATGAAAACCATTAACAAGTGTGAGGGAAATCACCATTAATTTCAATGACTCCCAAGGTACCTTAGTACAATCCATTGAATGCGAATGAATGAGATGAAGTCGAGCACTTGATAGAATCTCTTGATCAGGGACCAATAATGTGAATCCACTGTCTGAAGAGAAGAAACCTGCCATTGAGGTATGTAGGTTCTAAGGTACTAAATGATTTCTAGGTCTTATTCCCAGATGATGAGTTGAAGTCGACAGGAAAAGACTTGTCACAGGAGGGCCTTGATGTATCCCCCATCAATGACTTGGAACAAGTAACATATTTAAGGTAGATCAAAGTGTGAAGATGATTTGAAACTGACACAAGGAAGGTCGAGATGGTAAGAATTGATAACTGTAATTGGTCGACTCGATATAAGGATTATGAAAGGTTGGACTTCTCTTGAACATATGAATGACATGACAATGGTCTTGGCAACATTGACTCAAAGACAACACAAGATATGAACATGTAGAAGGTCATACGAGAGACAAATGAATTTCCAAACCCAAGTTCAATGACAAAGGGGGTGTCATGTTCAAGAGAAACTATTACTGCCACTAACACAAATACTGAGACACATTTCTTTCCCAAATTCCCCCCCACCATTTCTGACTAGTACCTCTTTATTTTTATGCAAGCTTGAGGAGGATAACATATGTTTTTTGATGTAATCTCATCCTTTAGATGCATCCCTCGGAGTATGTTTAATGAACCCTAAGAAGGACTGGTTCAGCCCCATATGGGTCTTTCAATGTTTGTTTAACGAGTCCAAAGATAGAAAACTCAGGGTTTTTCATGTTTAGAGAATCTGAAAAAAACTTAAAGAGAAATCTCTCAGTTATTTTTTGTAAAGAAGTTCGATGAGACTGAAAAAGTGATAAACTATCGTCCATCAAACGTTTTATTCAAATACTTTATTGAGCGTGAAAATAAAAAGGTCGCTCGACAATCTTTTTCATTTTTATGGAGCATGAAAAGAGCTTAAAGGATACTCCATGAGCTTCATTTTTTTTTTTTCGTGTTACCATGACGAGTATGAAAAGATGATAAAAGTATACTTGGTTGCATTCTCATCAATTTTTGAGCACGAGATTTTTTTTTTTCGTGTTACCATGACGAGTATGAAAAGATGATAAAAGTATACTTGGTTGCGTTCTCATCGATTTTTGAGCACGAGAATGAACAAAGACTAGGCTCAAGGCTTTTTTGAAAAACCTTAAAAAGTACTTGTACATGTGACAAATGGCAAAACAAATCAAGAAAAATATCCTTATTTCATTGTTCAGGATCCTAGTTCTTCCATCTGTGAAAAAACAAAACACTCACGAGACCATTTTACCTTTAGGTTTCGGATAAAATGCATAAAATAATATGAAATATTAATAGAAAAAGTAAAAAATGAAATAAATATAGGTAAAATCTCTTTTTTACTATTTCCTTTTCATTTTCCCCAAAACTTGCCTAGAAACCCTATTTTTACCTCAGACTTCGGTCGTCGATTGAAGGAGGTATGGGTGACCATTCAACAAACGACTTCCATAAAAACGGTAATATCCTTGTCCTCTTGCTTTTCAATGGATTAAATTTCATTTTTATTGGTGTAAAATTGATTTTTGAGTTGAATTTTAGGCCGATAGGTGCGCACAGGGGTTGTCATCGGTGACCTATGTCAGGACCTGTGGAAACCATGGGTTTCTGCAGGCGGCTTGTGGTTCACCTATGGAAACCCTGCACTATGTGTAATACTCCACCTGTAGTGGTCGAAAATCAAAATTTATTCACATGCGTTTAGCCAATAAAAACGTTCCAAAGCAACAAATGAGGATGCTAATTTCCCTTTATTGTCCTAATGGGGGTTTTTGATCATCAAAATGCTGGAGTGGAGGGAGAGGGAACACGAAGATGATGGTTTCATTGCCTTCAATGAACAGGGTACCGTAAATTCCCTCTGACAGTGTGGGTTACTGAAGTTATTTAAAATCCAGGGCATGAGGGCCCAACCAAGGTTGCTGGAGTACCTAGTCCGTATGTGGGATGTGGACCAACAGGTGTTTCATGTGGGTTCCCACGTAATATCCTTAGATATTGAGGATATCTATTTCTTGATGTGGTTATCTCATCATGGATATCATGTGACTTTGACAGGAGGCAGAGTTGGTGGTCTACCAATGATTGAGTATCTCTGTCGATACTGTGATCTCAAGGCAGAGAGATGCAAGGGAAAATTTTCCATCAGGGGTGTTTGGGATTTACCCCTATGGAATATTATTTTTACCATTGTACATATAGAGGGGAGTGCATCTCCTCACATGGCCCTCCAAAGCTACTTTCAATATGCAGTGGAGTGCATGGAGCCTCGGGTTTTTAACTAGAGCAACGGATTTCTTAATAGCATGAACACGGAGATGAAAAAATGCAAGAAAGGGGACCTGAAACAATTTGGATATGGGTCTATCTTAGTGTCTTTCTTCCTAGAGAGGGTCCCCCATTTATGTTTACAGGTAGAGTGGGGCATACCGTCTGAGATCCAAGGATGAAGAGGTAGTGTGACCTTATGGCCCGACATGTGGTCAGCCCCATCGTGAAGTATAATGATGTATTTTTTTATTGGTTTATGCCTCATCTTCTGATGGTAAATGATTATGCATATGTTGGGTTGGATTTCATAGGAAACCCTAACTTGGTTCTACTTGAGGGATTTTAGTGGGGAGACCTAGGTAAGAAATACATTTTGTTTTTATGATGTTTTTGTGAATTTTGAAATATAAAATGTTTTTTATGCTTTCAATCCAATGACTAATCATTTTTTTTTTAAATGCATATGTAGGGCCACACTGGACTCCAGGTACATCCCCTATTCAGAGACGATGGGAAGAAATCATGGTAGCAAGATGGGACATTGGTGATTATGAGGTGGTCGAGCAGAACATGGAGGGATTGATAACAGATATCCCAGAAATCTCCATCGACGAGATTATGAGATGTTATCAGTGCCATACTATGGGTGTATCTAGTTCACTTAGTCAAATACTTCATAGGGTAGCACAGGCAGTAGTGTGCTACCGTGAAAAACATCCTTGATGCTATTTTGTATATGAAGCCAAGTGATTCTCATTTTGATATTTTTGGTCTTCGGATGCAAACACATTTTTGTAAAACACTTTTAATGTTATATATATACATGAGGCTTGTACCAGCTTACTTTCTTTAATGTGAATTGTGGTTGGATTTACACATAATGTTTGTCTAACACATAATTAGCTAATGCATCTGTTAATGTATTTAGACATCTACGAATATGTTGATATTCAATGTAATCAATATAACGTTCCAAGAGGCAAATTCATAGGCATACCCGTAACAAAGTAGGACTTCAGATAGCATAGATATTACTAAACTGTAGTACCACTAACGGCGAATCAAGTCGTACAACAAGGTGACAGATTCCAAGTGAAATAACATCGATCAACAATTCGATGACTACACTATATTCCACGATATTGTTAGTTTCACAACCGAGGAAGACACCATGAAGACTGATTAAATTTTTTGTAGGTACATAGATTTCCCAAGAAGTAGATGTGATGTAGGATCATCTCTCCGTGTCATCTAGTCAGCCAACCAACTACGTCAGCGCATGCATTCGAGGATGAAGAGAGGCGCAGCCTTCATCTTCAATTTTGAATTTGAATGTAAATTAAATATCTAGGATGTTGAGCCATAAAGCCGTGCCTTTGTGCAGGAATAGAGTAGATCATCCTTAAATGTTTGTAAGGTTGAGATCTAGATCCGATTTGTGGACTAGACAACCATTCAATGCCATTGAATAGGGTAGGTAGATTGGAGGGAAGAGCTCTAAGAGCCCCCTCAGGTAAAAAGATCTGGGAGGATATCATTTTGTAATAGGAGAATAAAAAAATAGAAGAGAATCTGTGAGAGGAGCCGATACCTTGTTATAGGCCATGCTCAGGAACACCTTTGTAAATAGGAATTTGACATTTTAATACAAACAAAAGCAGTTTTTCCTGCATGTATTTCTGTGTTATGTGGATGCCTTGGTGTGTTCTATTTTATGTTGTGAATTCATGCTGTATATGCATGCTAGGCATTTGCAGGTTGTTTTGATTTCGGGCTTGAGGTTATTTGTGGTTTCATGCCAGGAGGGCATGATAGAGTACTTCGGTCTCTGAATACCAGTGCACAGAAGCACTTCTGAACTCTGCGGATTCAGACAAAGACATGCCAGGTGGGCACATGAACTGGAATCATCAACTCAGAGGAAGACCTCAAGGTTGTTGAATACCTTGGAGGCAAGGCTATTTATGGAAACACAGTTGTAGACAGAATATCTGAGGAGTTCTGTAGAGCTTTGCCAAGTGGCATTGAGGATATGCATGGGGATGCATTTAGAAGAACTCTATTGTGAGTTCAAGGAGAACCAGAATCACTGAGGATTCTGAGAGCTCTGCCAAGTGGGCATTGAGCAGTTGCATAGGTGTACAGAAGAGTACATAATTGTTGGATGTTCTGTGAGAAGACACTCTACCAGGAGGGCATTGAGACAGTGTGTAGGTTGGCACAGAGAAGAAGAGAACTCTATCGAGTTCTAGAATTTGAAGGAAGATTCCATTTAGGGATCTTCACAGGGTTGTTGAACACCTTGCAAACTCAAAAATAGGTTGCTTGAGTGAAGGATAGCCAGGAGGGCATCCAATATTCTCCATCTGAGGGAGAAAGGAACAAAAGGACCGAATTTCTGAGAGGTCTGGGCGAGAGTAAAGCTCAGGAGGGATAGCACTTTCATGTGCAATATTCTGCAGAGACGTAGAAGTCATAGAATCCTTCAAGGATTCAAAAGGAGAAAATCTCAGGAGGAATAGCGTCATGGAGAACGCAGGTGAGGCTTAAAGCTGAAGAGATCACAGAAACAGAGCAAAGGTTGAGGCCTTTGAGAAACATGAAATTCTTCCAAGTCTCGGAAGAAAGCGTAGAAGCTTAGGAGGGAGCACAACTGTCGTTGGATGAGCCAATAGATTTTGGACCGTTGAAGTTTCTATGTCCAGGGAGCAGCAAAAGGAGTGCACAAAAGAGGATATCGTGAGTCATCGGATCTCTCTCAGATGCCCGTCAACCGTCATATCTTGAGCGAATCACCCGTCAGTCGTCGGATCTGATAGGAGCTGCACGAGGTTTAAAATTCATGAAAAGGAGGGTGAAAGTCCCGAAATACGCATCGAGATATCAGGATTTCAGCCATCGGGATATCAAAAATCTCGAAGACAGGAGATCGGGAAACTCCATGCTGAAAATCCAGGAATTGTTCTGAGCATCCGTCCGTTGAGAGACCCACAGAGATCAGGATCCATCGACATTTCTCATGTCGGAAATTCAAAGTTTGATAGGATAGGAGGACAACGGCATCAGATTTCACAAAATCATGAAATGATTAAGAACCATCCATCATAGGAGGACGCGTAGCAGAAATCCGAGAATTTAGAAAAAAATCCCGATAGGAGAGTCCATCGGTATTTCGGGATTCGACGTTTCGTGAATCCTGAAGACAGGAAGCACACACATTTCAGAACCACGAAGTCTGAAACCCTGATAAGGTGGAAAGATCCATCAGGTCACTTCATAAAGGAAATCTTGATTTTGATCTGGACTGTTCATCTGTTGAGACACGTCGCGAAAATCTATGGCCTCGGGAAAAGTCCCAAAAAGGAGGAGTCCATCAGAATTTCGGAATTCAGCATTTTGGGAGTTCCAAGGATGAGAATTCAGAGCATTTCGACATCGAAAATCCTAAAAACACGAATTGACAAGAACCATCCATCATAGGAGGACTCGTGGCAACAATTGAGGTTTTCGGGAAAAACCCCGACAAGGCGGAAGGATCTGTTGTGGGGCTAGTTGACGTCACGTCGGAGAATCGGGATATCGGGATTTGGAGAATCAGGGGTCCCATGGACAAGAGATCCATGCATTTCATCATTTGAAAGCTCAAAAATTTGAAAAGAGATAAGGCTGTGGTCTTATGAGGACTGGTCACATGGACTAGGGCATAGCCAGGAGGGGCTAAGGCGAGAAAGGTCATTTCAGGAAATCGGGAAATCCGAGATCAGGAAATCAAGAGGATAGAGAACTCTTGACATTGGGGATCAGGAAATCCCAAAACCTGAATTTAAGTTGGGGAAGTTCATGGTCATGTGTAGAAGACTGTGTGGGTGAGTAGAAGGACCTATGGATAGGATTTTCACAGTGATTCTAGTGGGGATCGAAAGAGCCGCTTCGGCTTACGAATTTTGACAAAACGATCCTTTTGACTGGGAGGTCGGGTGCAGAGACCCTACGGGGTATGCGACTGCGTCAAGATGTTAAGTTCTGAGTACTACGACTAGTGCCACCGACAAAGCCAATGTAGGGTAGCGAAGGCACTGACATCTGGAAACCAAGAACAATGAAAGGTAAGGAGCTGGGGGTCGAAATCAAATAATGAAAAAACACATAAAAGTAGCACACAATAGTATGATACAATAAAAATACAAGAACTAATGCAAATATGGCCTAAGCATAGTACTTCTTTAATTAAATCCAATTCCTAGGCTCACTCAAAGGAATGCCATCATAATCCACTAGCTCATAAGCTCCTTTCTCCATCACGCGTTTGACAATATAAGGGCCTCGCCACATAGCCTCGAATTTTCGAGCCCCTGGTAAATCATGATCTTGTTCATAGAGGAGAGATAGATCACCTTCAGAGAAAACATGTGACTTGACATGCTTGTCATATTGGGCTTTGACACGCTTTTTCTGAGCTTCAATAACCAGGGTGGCATCACGACGGGTTTCATCTAAGTGCATTAGGTACAATAGACGTTCCTCTTCGACAGAGGTGTTGGGAACAAGTTAAACAACTAGCTTCAAAGATGGTATCTCACATTCAATCGGCAGGACAACTTAAATACCATACACTAATTGGAAAGGCGTAAATCCCATGGCAGACTTTACGGATGTCTGATAGGCCCATAACGCTGAAAACAACAATGTGTACCAACTTGTCTTGTGAATTCCTATTATCCGTCGAAGAATAATAACAAGAAATTTGTTTATTGCTTCAACCTGACCATTGGCCTGTGGATAGTAGGGGGTTGAGTTTTCATGCCAAAGACCCAACTTTTCAGTAAGCTCATACATCATGAAGTTTTGAAAATGGCTACCTTGATCAGTAACAATATCTTGCAGGATTCCAAATCGAGTGATGATGTGATTGAACATGAAAAGTGTTGCAGTTTTTCTGGTGTTATCTAATTTAGGCATCGCCTTATCCCCTTTAGTGAAATAATCCACGGCTATGATGATGTATCCATGCCCCCCGACCGAGTGAGGGTTACATGTCATGAAGTCAATGCCCCATTTTTCGAAAGGACCAACAAAAACTATAGGGCGTAAAGGAGCGGGATGAGATCGGATATTGTTATTATGCATTTGAAAAGCATGACACTTATGGACGGTGGTAATACATTCTTTGATCCAGGTGGATATAGGGGGCCACCCACCTTTTCCAAATGGCTCAAAACAGTTTTCTGGCCATTTTGGCAATTTACTATTTTTAGCAGGTTTTAACTTCCGGGGCCATTTTGAGGGCCTAAATGAAGTTTTTTTGAGATCAAGGTTCTCAATGATATC
>ML785091.1:129267-141160 GCA_009831015.1 Picea engelmannii | reverse complement strand
TATGCTTTTTCAGACTCTCTAAACATGAAAAATCATCGAGCTTCCCTTCTTTGGGCTCATTAAACTTACATCGAAGGACGTTACCATTGTGTGTTCTATCAACCGCATCTGCATCCTTTACCTTTCAGCCTAGTAACAGTTTGTTGTTGCGTCTTAACACCTTTGGCCACTGGAGGATTTTTCCCGAGTATCATTTCCTAGAACATCATTCTTGTCCTTGTGCCTTGATCTTATATTTTTTCTATGCTCTCTCCTCCACTGTAACGTAATATTCCTTTATTCTTTTTCAAAATATTCAAAAAGAACAAAAAAATCAAATATACCCCAAAAAGAGGATGGGAAAAGTATTTTCTTTGTTGGAAGCATTATGAATCGCCCTTGGATAAAGCACATCTGTCCATTTGATGCATCAGACTATGGGATGTAGTACGACCTTAGGAAGCTTTGCTCGTTACAGAGTTGTGTCCTCCACCGTTTAGTTACTCTTCCAAACATATGGAGAGTTTGTGATGCCTCCTGCTTCGTAGACTTATGATTAACAGATATGCTGCCTGAGTCTTATCACTTGTCGTGCTATTGTCCAAGGGAATTTTATTACTTAGCTTGAGTCGACCACTCTGCAATATGTCTCTTGTCCGCATACCCGGCCATCCTGAACATCCAATCAAGTCTTTGTTCGAAATCACTGAAGCCTGCAGTCCGATCATCAAGATTATCAAGTCCGTAACCGACGAGCCATCGAAGACCTCTGGGTAGTGTAGTCATACATTCACACTCCTACCCGAGTTTTAGAAGACTTTGAAGTCATTGCTCGAGCTCTGAAGTACAACCATCAGGCCGAATAAGCTTCTGAGAGATGGATACTTCATATGTATATCTTTCTGATTTCGAGATGTAGCTCCGCTGTGTATTGTTCGCGGCTACTCTTTATAGTTATTTGACATGGATCTATAGTGTATTTGATTGGTATCCATGGTTCTGATTTATCCCGAGCATGCGTATGCCCGCGTCGGTGAGACATTTGATATTTTTTACAGACGACACTTCCCGATTCCTGATTCCTGGGCTCACTCATTCAGCATCTCAGTACAGATTGGTAAAGAATTGGTAATGTATTTCGGCCATCAGATGCTCTTCTGAACTCACACATTAGGGGGCATCTGTTATAACCCTAAAATGCACTACACAGGTTTACCTGGCATCAGGCCAACTGATGCCTCTTCCTAGCCAAAGCCATGCTGAACAAATCCTCAAAAAATCACTTAAAACAAGGAACCCGCGCCCTAACCTTTCACTGGGCGCGGGTAACCGCTTGCTGGCCTTCTACTGCACGCGGGTGACCGCGGGCTAACCCACTACAGCCCGCGGTTACCTAACAAAGCAAAAAATCAGGGAAGTTTCCGCCGGGACGAAGAGCTTTTTGTCAGTTAACTGGAACTCCCAGCCATGCATGGCCGAGAGTTCGCCAAAAACCCTAGCTCCTTCTACCCTATAAAAGGAGGGGTAGGGGTACTATTCAAGGAGGAAAAAATCATAGCAAAGAAACTCTGCCAAATTGCGAAGTCCATTATTGTCCCAACCCTTTAGCTTTGCCTCAAGCTTAAGGATAAATTCATGCTACAGCAGTTGGAGGACAAAAGAAGAGGAGGAGCCCAGGATCAGGATTGAGGAACGGTGGCCGGTCTCAGAATTCATTGTAAGTGATTCATTTTGAGACTAATGAAAAAGATTCTTTTCCCGTCCCAAGTACATGAATCTCATCTATGTTATTTGATTTATGTTTTATTTCTAACCCCCTAGTAGATCAGTAGCATGCATGTGTAGTCTTGCCTTGATTGCAGGAAGCTTTCTGGAAGGGGTAGAAGCAGCGAGGAAATAAAGGCTCAACGGAGGATCTACTTCAATCATCGGTAAAAAGGTGAGTCGATTCTTCCCATGTTTGCATGAGAAAAGGGGTTGAGATTTTGGGTATAAGGTTAAAATTTAAGTCTTAAGGGTCATGATCTGCGTACAAGCTCAAAACCCTAGCTTGTTAGTCTGTAGGGTAGAATACCCCACAACACGGACCCCCCCCTTCACCGATAAAGGCATAACAACAAGGGGGCTCCAGAATGAAGCCTCAGCCATAGATCTGGGTGGGTGGACTCTAGCCATCCAGATCTGCTTGCCACTTACCCTAATGCGCATTCATGCCCCAGCTCAAAGTCGGCGTCTCTTCCTCACATCTCATGGTCATCCCAGACCCTAGATCCTCTGAGAGGATCCTATCCATTCATCAGATCCTAACCACAAGTTAACATCTCGATATTTATAAGTCTGGGTTTCGGGGTTTGAGAGCACAAGGGACATTCCCTTCGGTATCTCAAGGGTCGAAACGTCGAAGTGTCAAACAAGCCTAAATCAATGATTATCCCCTTGGGTTATGCCTTGGTCAATATGACCTCTTCCCATATGACCATGGTCTCTCTTTCATTGGGATTTGTCGAGGTGAGAGCCCGACCTCTTGTCAACGGGACTCCCGAATAGTCGATCCCTGATTTCCTGAAACGGGTAATCTCTCGACACGTAGCCTCTCGGAATCAGATGGTATACAACTACTTCGGGGTTTCCACCATGGAACATCCCAATCTCTCGTCACTAGAACTCCCGAGTTCTCGATTCCCAATTTCTCGAAATGGGAAATCTCACGACACGTAGCCTCCTTTAATCGTACAACCCAGATCTATTTCGGGGCTTTCACCCCTATTCACTGGGGGTTTATCCCTCGGGTATCTCCTGACAGATCCAATGGCTGTCAAGTTTTCCATCTGAGATCTGATGACTCAAACAGGTTCCTAACTTGTGTGCTCTCCCACGACTTCCTGGACGTGGAAAGATCAACGGTCCAGATGCTCTCATGGACCTTGGGGATCTATGGTCCCGATCTCTTCACTACCCATGAAGACACAAAAAGTCACAGGCGTAAGGCACTTAACATCCTACTTCCTCCTACCAAATCTAACGATTATGAGTGACCACAGAATTCCCAACAGGATCTAGTTCGTCGATCAACACTTATCACGGTTAAGGTACTTAAATTTCCAGCTTCTTCTTCTTATCTGATGGTCGTGAGTGACCACAGCTCTCCTGACGGGATCTCGTCCATCGATTCGATACTTATCAGGGATTTCTTAAGGCCTTGTGCCTTCACGTCCTCCTTCCAGGTTCTTGATGGGATTTTCCAGAAGGGTATCTCTATGGGGAGGTTTACCCAAGGTACTATCTGAGGCAGATAAGGGTATCTCTCTCCCGAGAACCAGGCGTGAAGTCTGAATTAGATCAGTATGCATATAAATAACAATTTAAGAGAACATAATCCATATGTAGTCTTTCCATTATAAACATACAACTATCAGTACTGATCAAAACATCATACAGACATTCTTATACTGAAATTATTCACAATTTCACAGCTTATGAGCATAATTGTCAGAATACATATATTTCAAGATGCCAAAGTCAAAACACTTATCAGAAAGTAACACCAGGGGTTATACAACTGCTGAGAGGGGTGCTTGTTTCCACCCAACTATAGGCTCACTGACTCCCAACAGATTTACCACTAGCCACCTCCGAGCTGAGACCACTATGCTATGAGACTGTGTCTCTATTTGCCAATGACCAGGAGTGAAGCTCATTCTCCTTCCTCTCTACTATCACTCACTCTGCATATCACCAAAGTTCTCTCTCTCCCCTCACGCTCCCCTCGAATCGCTTCTCCCCCACATGTTATCCTCTTGCGAGGTTGCATGTGGCTTGATTTTGCGTGCACTAGTCAGGTCTGCAACTCCTACAGACGGGCGGCTCTTTTCCCCCATCCCTCATTAATTCATGAGGAGCCATTTACCTACCAACTAGTGGTATATTAAATGTGAGGCATTTAATACGGGCCAGTGATCCACTCTTGGTTCTTTGGGCCAGTGAATTCCAAATGCGGTATTGATTTTCAATGGAAGTTAACGCCACCTTTCCAGGTGCCTTCGATCACCTTTCTCTAGCCATCGTGGTCTCTTTTTCATCACATCCCCTCTCAACAATCCTGCAATATAAATTCATAATAGTATTCACATTCATCAACCTTTTCCACAAGGTCCATTCACATCACACATTCTCATTTCTGAGTTTGCCACAGTTCTTGGCCAGTTCAATTATTTTTACAAACTGGGGGAAACATGGTGTTACAATTCCCTCCCCCTTAAAAGAACATCATCCTCGATGTTCTTATCTATTAACATGAATTGCATTTACAGAAGTAAACAAAATCGGATATGCTTGTCTCATGGCATCCTCCATTTCCCATGTAGCCTCATCTAGGACAAAATGTCTCCACTGCACCTTGACCTGTGCAATGGTTCGGTTCTGGAGCGGGGTTTCCTTTTTGTCCAATATGCATTGGGGTTCTAGTAGAAATTATCCCTCCGATTCCACCTGGATCACATACCAGTCAATTATATGATTAGCATCATGTACATATTTCTTCAACAATGAAACATGGAAAACATTATGTTCTTTTACTGTGGGAGGAAGTGCTATCCGATAGGCTACAGGTCCCACTCTATCTAGAACCTCAAAGGGTCCACAATACCGGGGTGCCAACTTGGCACAAGCTCCCATTTTCAGGGAACTCTTCCTGGGCCTAACTCTTAGATATACATGATCTCTCGTTTTGAACTCTCTTGGAGTTCTCTTTTGATCAGCATAACTTTTTTGTCGGTTCTGAGCGACCTTCATATTTTGTTTTATCTGAGTCACTTGCTCTTCCATTTCTTTCAACATGTCGGGTCCAAAAGAAATCCTATTTACAAGATTACTCCAGCTGACTGGAGTATTACATGGCCTACCATAAAGGACCTCGAAGGGACTCATCTTTAAGGATGCTTGGTAGTCGTTGTTGTAGGCAAATTCTACCAATGGAAGGTAGTCTTCCCATTTTTTGGGTTGATGCATTACATGCATCCTTAACATATCCTCTAATATTTGATTCACTCTTTCTGTTTGTCTATTGGTTTGAGGGTGATAGGCGACGCTAAACAACAATTTGGTCTCTAAACTGGCCATCCATGATTTCCAAAAATCGGAAGTAAATTTTGTGTCTTTGTCCGACACTATCTCTTTCGGCATACCGTGCAGTCTGAATACCTCTTTCATGAATACCCGGGCGATATCTATCGCCTTGTAGGTTGATTTGATGAGGATGAAATGAGAATACTTGCTTAGTTTGTCCACCACTACCATAATGGCGTCCTTCTGTTTGGTTGAAGTTGGCAATCTAGTGATAAAATCCATGGAGATGGTTTCCCATTTCCATTCTGGGGTGGGTAAAGGTTGCAATAGTCCTGCTGGGTGTCGATGTTATGATTTAACCTGTTGGAACTCTATGCATTGGGCCAAATATTCGGCTATGTCTTTCTTCAATCCAGGCCAATAAAATTGTTTCTGGGTGCCAGTGATCATTTTCTGGTATCCTGGGTGACCAGTATATGGTCTTTTATGTAGTTCATCCATAATGAACCTCTTCAAGTCATGACAATTTGGAATGTACAGTCTATCTCTGTAAGTGAGAAGACCTCCTTCGGTCATCTGGTAGCCTTCATATTTTACTCTAGCGGGTTCTTGATGTAGGTACAGGGTCACGGTCTGAATGAAGGGATCTGTCTCTTGTGCATTCTGACTCTGTTCTTGACATCTGTCTCGTAGGTACTCACCGCTGCCAAGTGAATTGTTTTCATGCTTCCGCTAAGGGCATCGGCCAGCCTATTTTCTTTCCCTTTAATGTGTTTTATTTCAAAATCAAATTCACTAAGGAGGGCCATCCATATAGCTTGTCTGGCATTGAGCTTTGGTTGGTCAAACAAATATCGCAATCCACAATGATCTGTCATAAGTACAAATTTTCTTCTCAAGAGGTAATGCCTCCACATTTTCAACGCATGCACTATGGCAGCCAATTCTAGATCATGAGTCACATAGTTGACTTCTTGTTCGTTCAATTTTTGGGATTGATAGCAGATCACACTTCCTTTTTGCATAAGGACTCCTCCAATCCCTTCCTTACAGGCATCTATGCACACAAGGAGGTCAGCTTCTGGGTCAGGGATTTTCAACATGGGTGCATGGGTTAGTAGATGTTTCAGGGTTAGGAATCTTTCTTGACATTTCTGTGTCCACAAGAATTTTGTCCCCTTCTTCTGGAGGGTAGTGATTGGACAACCAATCTTGGAGAATCCTTTTATAGATCTCATATAGTATCTTGCTAACCCCATAAAGGATCTAACGTCTGAAATATCCTTCGGGGCAGGCCATTCCATGATAGACCTGATCTTGTCAAGATCTATTGCTACTCTTTCCTCTGACAGAACATGTCCCAAGTAATGTATTTTCTTTTGGAAGAAGTCACATTTACTGAATTTAGTATAGAGATGATGCTCTCTTAGCACTTGCATCACAAGTCTAAGATGCTCTTCATGCTCGTCTCTATTCTTAGAGTAGATTAATATGTCATCAATAAAAACTAGTACAAATTTATCTAAAAATTTACTGAGTACATTGTTCGTTAAGCACATGAAAGTGACAGGGGCATTGGTTAACCCAAATGGCACTACCACAAAATCATAGTGACCATACCGTGTCCAGAAAGCGGTTTTATGGATGTCTTCACCCTTGATTCAGACTTGATGGTATCCCGACCTCAAGTCAATCATTGAGAAAATAGACGCACCTCCCAACTGATCGAATAGATCATCGATCCTGGGCAAGGTGTACTTGTTCTTTATGGTTACTTTATTGAGTTGTCTATAATCTATACACAGTCTAAGGGTGCCATCCTTCTTTTTCACAAATAGGACTGGTGCTCCCCATGGGGACACGCTGGGTTGAATATAACCCTTATCCATCATTTCTTTCAATTTCAATTTGAGTTCAACTAACTCAGGTGTGCTCATCTAGTAGGGTGTCTTAGAAACCGTCACCGCTTCTGGTGTGATCTCTATCGAGAAGTCAATATCCCTTCTTGGAGGTAGACCTGGTACCTCTTCCAGAAACACATCTCTGTATTCTCTCAGGGTAGGATGGTCTTGAAGGATGGGTTTGTCATATTCTATGGTTTCCAATACCTGTATTGCATATAGGGGACATCCCTTTCGACAATACTTTCTCATTTGCAAGGTTGATATCTGTCTCACAGAGACAGGTTTTCGGATCCCTTGAAGGGTTATCCTTTTTCCTTCTTTGCTCACACATTCTAAGGTTTTATGGTAACAGTCCAATCTGGCTTTATGGGTGGCTAGCCAGTCCATACCAATCAACAAATCATATGATTCCAGGGGTAATATGTTAAGGGTTGCTTGGGTGGAGAATTCACCCAACATCAATTGGCAGGGTGGTATGGCCTTTGCTACTCTTCTTTTAGTGCCAGTAGCTAACTGTACTAACCATGGATTGGTGTTCTTTTGAGGCTATAGTTTACACTTATCAACATCTTTAGGGGCTATATAACTCAAATTCGAACCAGGGTAAATCAAAACAGACAGTAGATGGTTGAAAATCATACCTTCTATTTCCACCACTGAATCTTGGTGGTCAACTTGGTTATTATCCAAGGCTGCATAAATCTGCAACACACTCCTTTCCACATCATAGACTATGGTAGCTTCCTGAATGTTATAAAATTTTCGACTGTTGTCGATGTGGAAAGTCTCTCAAGAGACGTTCTTCTCCGCAACCCCAAGATTTCAAAGGTTATCTCTTCGTGTTATCCACCTTCATTGGTATAGGTCTAGAAGTTTTACCTCCGCCCGATGAGGGAAAGTTCTGCTGGAGTACACTCTGGGCTGGGAAGTTCATTCTGTGGTTCTTCTTGTAGTTCTTAAGTCCTAAGGATTTGATCCCCTTTTTCTGAAATCTCAAACCACCCTTTTGTTTCCAGTCTTCACGAGGCTTTGCTCGACGTCCATATTGTTCCTGACAATATGTTGCCTTTCGAATAGTGTCTTCTAAGGTCTTTGGCTCATCAAACTCAATTTTGTTTCGGTAGTCCTTGGGTAGTCCGCTGATGAAGCATTGCACCTTTTCCTTTTCTGATTTTATATAAGGGACATACCTCAACAAGTCGAGGAATCTGTTGACATATTCCTCTATAGTGAGTTGCCCCAGTTTGAGTTCATAAAACTCTTTAGTCTTCTAGTCGAAATATTTTTCCGACAAATACTTCTTCCAGAAGTATTTCTCAAACTATTTCCAGGATAGGTCCTCTTCACGGACCCTTTTCACATTCTTAAGATCTTCCCACTAGAGGGAATCTTTTCCGTTCAGATTGAAAGTGGCCACTCGGCCCCTCAAATTCTCTAAAAAATCATGGACTCTGAAATATTTCTTCAGTCCAAGTAGCCAGGCCTCTGCTTCCTCTCCCTTATTTATCTCATCATCAAAGGAGGGAGGTTTGGCCTTTCTGAATTCCTCAAATTTATGACCCTTAGAAGTCTTTTGCTTCTTCTGTTTTCTTCGAGAATAGGAACTGGTCCTGCTGCTGGAAGAGCCTTCTGAATCGCCAGCTTCCTTCTCAGAGGAATCATCTGGCACTGGTCCTTTACCTCTAGGGTGGACCTTCCTTGAGGTGCTCCTCTCAGTATGGCCACTGATATGACCATGTTTCTGCATCTCAGGTTCATGCTGCATTTGTTTTTGTAGGTCGTATAAGTTCTGCAGTAAAACTGCATTAATTTCAGTTTGATTTTCTTGTTCTTTCATCATCCTTTCATTGTTGGCCTTGCATCTTTGCAATTCAACCATGTGACTCCTCACAGTCTCAGCTAGATATGGAGGGGTTCCTATTGCTCTTCTTTCGTCAGAATCTTTGTCTCTATTGTGGGAGCCTTCTCCCATCCCCTGGTGAGTCACCATTCTCTGCGTATGTAAATTCCTGCAGCTGATCATCCGCTTGGAAGAAAATACAAACGTCGGTTGTTAGTCAAGAGTTAGATACATTTTTTTATTTTTTTTATAACCTACGCATAAATTCATAACTCTTTCACATGCATACATAGTCGGGTTCTCATTTTCAAAGATAGAGGGTTACTCCTTTTAGGAGTGTTCCGAATGGAGCTTCTGCGCGGCGTCATTCATGAGCCCAAGCAGGCCAAGTGTTGTAACCATGCTCTGATACCAATTTGCAATGCACCCACTACCATAATCAAATTTTTCATTGCTTTCTACAAAATTAGAGCCCCCGAAATATCTACGGAGGCCTAGCATAAGCTACCTCTTCCTCTGTCTACTCCCATGTGGTCGTGGGTCATGATCACAGGTCAAATAACCATGGTGCCTCTCAGTAATTCATGATTCAGCTCTACGAAAATGTCGGATCGTTCGACTCTGCAACCGCTGAACCCCGATAGGGCTAGCGACTGGCCAATAGGGATGAATCCCAACAGGGTTAGCCAATGGCCAATAGGAACGGGCCCTGTCACATAGTTGAGTGGAGTATAGGTGGCAAGAGGGAAGCACAACACGAAGGGCGATGTCATAGGAGACGGGTCCCACTTCACACACCACACCATTCCAGGACCCCCCGCCATTAAAGGCAGAATGGCAAGGGGGGTCTGGAATTCGCCTGAGCACCATTGATAAAGGTGAATAAATCCTGACCATTCAAGAATTGCACGTTCGATTTTGGACCCCCCCCTCACCGCTAAAGGCAGAACAACAAGGGGGCTTCGGAATGAAGCCTCAGCCGTAGATCTGGGTGGGTGGACTCTAGCCATCCAGATCTACTCGCCACTTACCCTAATGCGCATTCGCGCCCCAGCTCAAAGTCGGCATCTCTTTCTCACATCTCATGGTCATCCCAGACCCTGGATCCTCCGAGAGGATCCTATCTGTTCATCGGAGCCTAACCACACGTTAACATCTCGATATTTATAACTCTAGGTTTTGGGGTTTGAGAGAACAAGGGACATGCCCTTCGGTATCCCGAGTGTCGAAACGCCAAAGTGCCAAACAAGACTAAATCAGTGATTATCCCCTTGGGTTATGCCTTGGTCAATATGACCTCTTCCCATATGACCACGGTCTCTCTTCCATCGGGATTTGTCAAGGTGAGAGCCCGACCTCTTGTCAACGGGACTCTCGAATCCCCGATCCACGATTTCCTAAAATGGGTAATCTCTCGACACATAGCCTCCCGGAATCAGATGGTCTACGACTGCTCCAGGGTTTCCACCATGGAACATCTCAATCTCTCATCACCAGAACTCCCGAGTTCTCGATTCCCGATTTCTCGAAATGGGAAATCTCACGACACGTAGCCTCCTTTAATCGTACGACCCAGATCTATTTTGGGGCTTTTCCTCTTATTCACTGGGGGTTTATCCCTCAGGTATCTCCTGACAAATCCAACAGATGTCGGGATTTCCAGCCGAGATCTGATAGCTCATACAGGTTCCTAACTTGTGTTCTCTCCCACGACTTCCTAGATGTGGAACAATCAACAGTCTGGATTCTCTCATGGACCTTGGGGATCTACGGTCCTGATCTCTTTGCTACCCATGAAGACACAAAAAGTCACAAGGGTAAGGCACTTAACATCCTACTTCCTCCTACCAAATATAATGGTTATGAGTGACCACAGATTTCCCAACGGGATCTCGTTCGTCGATCAAAACCTATCATGGTTAAGGTACTTAACTTTCTAGCTTCTTCTTCTTATATGACGGTCGTGAGTGACCACAGATCTCCCAACGTGATCTCGTCCATCGATTCGATACTTATCAGTGATTTCTTAAGGCCTTGTTGATCAACAACACATGTATTCCAACAGAGGACGAACACCTTCAGTAACCACTCACATAACCAAATCAAAGATCAACACACCGATGTTTTCATGTGGTAAAACCCCTACAGGGAAACATCCATGGCCCCAGCCAATGCAGCCACTTGGAGCATTTTATTAATGCAAAGAAAAACATTATAGAGATATTTTACAAGAGAGTTTCTCACAATCGATCATTGGCAAATGACCCTCCATGCTCTTTAAATAGAGATCATGGACCAATCGAGTGTTAAGCCACGAATCAATGGCCTTTAAGATTGAGGAGAGTATGAACCGTTGGATCACTCTATGTCGGGAACATATTGTGACCATTGGATTTCCTAACTACAAATGCATACTAATGCATACTAAAGAAACACACTTTTACCTAATGACATATTAGACCAAGTAGATCTTAACTAACTCCTAAGTGTCTAAATATCCTAACATCCCCCCTTAAGAACAACTTGGGATAGGATTGAAGGATTTACAATAATGACACAATAGGAGAAGGAAGGAGGCATTAGAGCCTATCCCCCCTTAATGACAACTTCCTGAACTCCTAACATAGATCAAAGTTTGGAAAACTTTGCTTCTGTATGAGACTTTGTGAAAATGTCTGTAACTTGATCTTCTATAGGGAAAAAGAGCACTTCAATAACTTGATCATGAATGAGCTTTTTGATGAAGTGCATGTGTAGCTCAATGTGTTTGCTATGATGATGTTGAACTGGGTCTTTGGCGAGCTTAATGGCACTTTTATTGTCACACCAAAGTCTGGTTGGATGCTGGTACTGGAATCCAAACTCTGAAAGGATCTGTCGAAGCCACAGGGCTTCCTGACTTGCATTTACTGTTGCTCGGTACTCTGCTTATGCTGAAGAAAGTGCAATAGCCTATTGTTTCATACAGGCCCAAGTGACAAGTCCTGAACCAAGGCTGAAAACATAACCTGTAGTAGACTTCCGATCATCGGGGTCGCCAGCCCAATCTGAATCAGTGAAACCAACCAATAAGGGAGTCCCCCCTGAACTGTAATGTATCCCAAAC
>ML785091.1:85261-104155 GCA_009831015.1 Picea engelmannii | reverse complement strand
GAGCTGCAGATATACCATTCAGATAAACAAATGCCAATATGCTAAAACAACTAATCTATGAGCGTTAAGCTATTTCGTATGCAAGTTCTAAAGCATTAAAATGAACTAAGTCTATAACAGTATAAAACTAAATCTATTGCAAATGGAAACAACGGCTTGCACCGGTTTGGCGGGCCCAACCAAATGGAACAACGTTGTTAGTAACAACCAGAGCCGACTAAAACATTCTATGCAAACATTGTATGATCCATTAACTCAAAAGAGAATGCTTCAAATCGTATATCAGTCGAATTTCATAATGCACATCAATCTGTATTCAAAACATAGGTTCACGGCATCACATAATCTAGCAACAATACGATATCAATAGCAACAGTAGTAACCCGTTCTCAGGAGTGATCCTTGGTTTTTATAGAAGTCTTCTTGTTCATACGATCGAAAACAAAGATGCATAAAACAAAGGGATCCCTGATCCGAGAATAGTCGTGGAATCAAGTTAGAAACATATTTCACATCTTCGTGACACGTAGTGTCACGAAGTGTGAATGATGAAGAATAATTGATCCAGGTTTATCATTGTGTCCTCGAGCACTCTGTGGCGATGACTCCAACTGTCCTGTGAATCTTTCTATCTCTCATTCAAACCATAACGCATACCATCATGCTCAGATTTCGAACGGCTCCATTGGTACCTCCACGGGTGCGAGTTGGTACCTGGTACCGGCATCCTGTTCCAAAAATAGCAGTGGTACCTAACCCAAGCAATATTAGTTCCATTATCAATTTAAAGCATTAAAGTGCATAAAAATAGCTTGAAATTCAAGGATACCTTAGGTGACCCCTTTGAATGGTAAGGAGATGTTGATTATGTCAAAATGAGGTCAAAAGGGTGGTACGGGCATATAAATGGAGGTCTGTGGTATATAATATAGGCAAAGAGCATGGTCAAAACTGGGGACCAACACATGGCTCGCTGAAAAGTTGCTCCTACATTCATTAATGAAAAAGGCATTTTGGCATACATGAATGTGCCCCAAGGAGTGGTGAAGGTTGTTTTTTCTTTGTCCTCAGGCATGAATGATATCTGATTATAGCCAGAAAAACCATCAATCATGGATATCCTAGATGCACCAATTACCCTTTGCAATATGTGTTCCATGTTGGGCAAGGGATAGTTGTCTTTATTTGAGCTCTTGTTCAGGTTCCTTAAATCAACACAAAGCCTGATTTCTCCACTTTTCTTCCTCACCGGGACTAAATTGGCCACCCACTCAGAATATCTCAAGGGGATAATGATTTGGGCATCTAACAACTTCTTCACTTCTCTCTCCATGACAAGCAATAACATGGGATTTATCTGTCTTAGCTTCTGCCTAAATGTCTTAGCCTCTCCCTTCAGTGTGATCTTGTGTTCAGTGACAGCTGTGTCATATGTCTTGAGGTCTTCATAGGTCCGTGCAAACACATCAGTAAATTCTTTTAATAACTCGGTATATTCGTCCCTATTCTCTTTGGTCAAATTGCTTTAGAACTTGATGAACTTAGGCTCCTCCTGTGTGCCAATGTTGCACTCTGTTGTATCAACATATGCATTTGAAACCCTACCCTTTACTGCCACATCATTTCCATCGAACAATCTTTCTAAAGGAACTAGTCCCTTTGGAATATGATTGCTAGGAAGATGAATAATATGGTGATCAACAATTTTATTTAAAAATACCTCAGGGTGAGGTTGACTTTCGAGATTAGGATCCTGATCAATGTGCAATGCATAAAATTCATCGACAGACTGAAGAAATTTTTTGATTTCAAGATTGTCTTCGAATACCTTCCAATGCTTGATATTGTCCAAAACAGATGGCCTATATCTTATCTCAACCTCATATTTGATCTTAGGCGGAAGAGGGATCCTGAACAGACTAGCTGAGATAGATAAGGAATCGACCAAAGTATTTTCCTCTCTTTGAATAAACGAAATGTTGAAAGATTAGAAGAAGTTATCAATCAGGTCCGACACTTCATTTTTTTAACTCTTGAGCCAAGGGTGCTTATCCTGATAAGCATTTCTAACTTGCTGGATTATCAACTCAGCATATCCGAACACTGCTACCTCCTTAATTCCGATTTATTTTGCAGCCCGCAAACCCAGAACAAGAGCTTCATATTCTACCACATTATTGGTAGCTTCAAATTCTAGCTTGTATGACCGGGGTATGGTTTCCTGACAAGGTGACACAAAAACCACTCCAATGCTAGCACCTTCACTAGAAGAGGCTTCATCGAATAACATCTTCCAAACAGAGGTAGTTGGAGGATGTATCTCATGGTTAAATATGGGTTGCTTTCTGATTTGAAAAGGGGCTTCAAGAGTATCAATGATCTGCAATAAACTAGACCCCAAATCAATGTTAAGTGCAAAGATAGGGTGATTGGTGGGGTCTGCTTCATCACTAACAATGTAGGCCAGATGAGCTTCTCTATACAACCTCCTTTGTTCCCCTCGAAATACTTGAATGGTGGAATATGTGAAATCCATCTATAATGTTCCTCCAAGTTTTTTAATCCAAGATCTTGACAACAACATGCCGAACTTGGAGGGAACATCGACTACTACAATGTCCATGACCACGCTCTTCATTGGTAGCTGAAATAAAGAGACCACCAAGTCTTTGATGACTCCAAGTCATTTCACCCTCCTTGAATCAAAAGAGTATAAATCGTGATAAGCCTTTGTCACTTCCAGTCCCAATTCTTCCATGACTATTTTGGGCATAAGGTTGTGGGAAGCTCCTGAATCCATGAGGCAATTATGCAACACCTTATCATGTATGTTCAGGGATGTGTAGAAGGGAGGGGATGAATCATCTCTGTATTCTACCATGGGACCTAGGACGACTGCTATCTTTTCA
This sequence comes from Picea engelmannii, assembly GCA_009831015.1. Classification (NCBI taxonomy): domain Eukaryota; kingdom Viridiplantae; phylum Streptophyta; class Pinopsida; order Pinales; family Pinaceae; genus Picea; species Picea engelmannii. The sequence goes on along the minus strand of ML785091.1, from coordinate 101,246 downwards.
TATTGAATATTTATTGAGTATGTGGAGGGCTGGGGGGACTCAGATTATAGAAGTTTGGAGAGGGACCTTTTGAAATCTTCAATTTTAACTAGTTCTAAGAGGGGTACATGAATTCTAATATTTTGAATTTCATGCTCAAAACTAAAGGGGGAAATAGTCTTAGGAGCTTCTCTTACCTTAGAGACAGGTTCTTTGGTTGTTGGTGAAGTATTCTAAGTTTTCTTTTCTTTAGTAGTGATTGTTGTAGGTTTAACAGGTTTTTCCGCCATGAGAGGCTGATCATGGCTATCAAAATTCCCTTGTTTATTCTTTGACCTGAGATGATATCTGTTAGGAGTGTTGTTGGCCTTTTCCCCTTTACTCCACTCATTTATTTGAATGTTCATAAGGGATCCTTCATATGCATATTGAGTCAAATGCGTAAAAGAGGAAGTGTCTTCAATATAGTGAATTTCAGGGTCGCGCTCATCTATCTTCTCTCCTTCCTTATGAGCAACTAGGCTATTTTGGAGAGGGGCTTGAATCCTCTAATCATCTCTGACTTTGCTCCTTTGTTCCCTTGGAAAATCCCATGGCACATTGTTGCTAGGCCTCCTGAAGCCTCTGTTATCAGTATTTTGGGGATTTCTGTACATGGGGTTCCCTTCTAACTCCCACCTTTCCATTATAGTCGAAAGTGATTTTAGAATTTTAGTTACCTCGTCCGTATGAAGGGGAAGGGGAGAGGAATTGGATGGGGAGGCTTCAGGTCTCTTCCTAGATATGTCTCTATCCACCTTATTCTTGAGTTGGTCAACAACCAATATGTTAGATTCTACTTCCACGACTGCATCATGCATGTGAGCCAAAGTAGTGGCTCTCCTTTCCCTCAACAGAAGGTAGAAATCGGGATCAAAAGCGCTAGCATAAGTGATATTAGTAGAGGCTTCTGAGGGCTTTATTTCAGCGGGGATCTTATTGTACATTTTATTGAATCTCTTGGAGAAGTCAAAGAAAAACTCTCCTTCCTTTCTCTTCAAAGACCCGAACTCTGTCATGTAATACATGAAGTATTTTTTGTCTCCCCACTGTCTCAAAAAGGCATTATCCAAAGCCTCAATCCCATCGATAGATCCATGAGGCAGGGCCCTAAACCACTTTCTAGCCTCACCTTCAAGGCTATGGATGAATATTCTCATCCATATGTCTGCATGCATGATAACATGATAATCTGTAAAACTGTAAAAGGCTTCAAGGTGTTCTTCTGCATCTATGTCCCCTTCGCCTGTAAACTTGGGCAGCTGCTTAAGGTATCCATCTGCTGGAAGGGCATTGAGTGGTTGAGGTAACAAAAGGAGAGCATACCTAGCAGTTATTATGGCCTCCATTATAGTCATGGGGTGATTTGCTCCTGCCATAGGAATATTAGGTGGAGGAGAACTCAGAGTAGAAGGAGCTCGAACATGGGATACTAGAAATGATCTTCCATGTGGAAGGGGAAACAATCGAGGATTCAAAGAGAAGGCTAGGGGGCTTGAGTCAACAAATGATTCTCTCTATGCAGTAGCAACAATAGTAATAAGAGGATAGGTGGTAAAGCTAGGGGTGAAATAGCAACAATAGTCACGACGATTCATGTGAATCATTCAATCATGAACCCTTTTAGTTTGAGATCGAAACAAGATGAAAAAGAGAGTTGACTTACATTAAAAAATGAAATTTCATATACAGATGCATAGCCAGGAAAAAAAGTGCTTCATTAAAAAATTACAGTCGGGAGATCTGCTCTACCACCCATGCCTTACAAAATATGAAAACTCAGTCTATATACCCAGAGAAATTCGCCTCCTTAGCCCCAGGAGGGTAGCTGAGCTACCTCATTTAAGGATTTACGTGAGCATGATCTTCCTTCAGACTGTACATGCAGCTTCTTGTCTAACACTGCTTCAGACGATATGGCTTCTACAGGGAAACTATCCATCAGAGTACCATGAACTGACTACTTCTAACCCTTCCCATGCCTTACATTTATGGGTTGAGCTGAGGTCTCAACCACCTGCTCAATATTCATTAACTGCTTCTTCCATGGAGGGTGGTCGAGACTGAATACATCGAGAGTGACCATGTGTTGGTTTTCCAAAGCTTGGAGGCCAACCTTCATTTCTTCAAGTTTCACTCTCAACGTAACCATAGGGTCATGCAAGTGTCTTCAAGGAGGCTTTTACATTTCACGTTTCGGGTTTCGACGATTCTCGATGCAGTGGAGGAGCGACCCCTTGTCTTTCAAAGTCTCGGTAGCTGGAATGCAAAAATGTATTTTCACATTTTGCATTTCAGGTTTCGGCGATTCCCGATGTAGTGGAGGAGTGACCCCTTGTATTTTAAAGTCCTGGTAGCAAGAATGCTGAAACGGATTTTCGCATTTCACATTTTGGGTTTTAGATATTCCCAATGCAGTGGAGGATAGACCCCTTGTATTTCAAAGTCCCGGTAGTCAGAATGCCGAAACAGCTTTTCGCATTTCGCGTTTCGGGTTTCAGTGATTCCCGATGCAGTGGAGGATATATCCCTTGTCTTTTGAAGTTTCGGTAGCCGAAATGCCGACCGAACTTGATCAGGTGCCATGTAGCCAAAATCACGAACGATCATTTCGTGACTTTGGCCATAAGAGATGAGCCCATGTGCTAAACCTTGTGCAACTTTTCAACTCAAGCTTACCTGATGACCGTCAATTTGTTCCATCTATGGATCCTTGTCGTTGAAAACAAAATGCCCGCTCGCTTGATTTTAATCCTAAAATGGACTCCTTCTGTGTGTTGCACTTGGTGCTCATGACTGTGGCGTTTGAATAAAACACATTTGATGGGTTTTTTAAACCCCATTTCTACACGTTTACACCAAGGGCCTGAAATCAAAGAGAAACACCCCCTTGCAAGAATTGACACTAACAACAGTGGTCCTGCGTAATAGGATATAGTGATGGAAACATTGGACAGCTTGAACAGTTGCCAAGGCCAGTTTTTCCAAATGTAGGTATTTGGATTCGGTATTCATGAGACTTTGACTCAAATAATAAATTACATGAGAATCATGTGAATCATCTTCTTGGACTAAAACCATGGCAATGGTAGAGTTTGTCGCGGTGAGGTAGAGGAAATAGTCTCGACTATAATTAGGTGGGAAAAGCAGTGGTGTACGGGTTAGGGAAAGTTTCAAATATTTGAAGGCTTTGTTGACAGTTTCGTCCCATACGAAGTTGTAACCCTTCTTCAATAGTCCAGTAAATCCTAATGTTAACTCAGTGTAATTGGGGATGAATCGACACAAAAAGTTTGCCTTCCCTTGCAAACTTTGTAGCTAGCAAAGTGTAGAAGGATGAGGTAGATTAAGGATTTCCTCAACCTTCAAAGGGTCCACCCTAATTCCGTGAAGTGACACAGTAAAACCCAGAAGTCAACCAGACTCCACACAAAAAACACATTTGTGTGGGTTTAAATAGATACGATAGTAACAAAAGGGAATGAAAATGGCTCGAAGATGGGTCGAGTGATCTTGACGGCACATGGAACAAGCCAATAGATCATCGAGATATGGTTGTACGATGTTCTTGATATCATGAAAAGCATAAGACATAGCGCGCTGAAAAGTCACTCAAGCATTCTTTAAACTGAAAAGCAGTTTCCGCTAGGCAAAGGTACCCCAAGGACAGATGAAAGCGGTCTTGTGTTGATCCATGGGAAAAATATTAATCTAATTATAGACAGAGAAACCATCCATTAAAGAGAATATTTCACTCATGACACAATCGTCGATGATATGGTCAATGAAGGGGGTTGGATAATTGTCCTTATGACAATGTTTATTAATATCCCTATAATATACACATACACGGATTGTGCTTGTTTTTTATTGACCAGAACTAGATTGGATACCCAATCGGTTAAAGCCACAGGATAGATAAAGATGACTCTAAGAATTTTTTCAACTTCGATCTTGATAGCGGCGGATTTACGAGGGTGGATCGGGCGAATTATTTTTCAAATGGGTTTAGTGTCTAGGTAGGTCTTAATTTCATGCACAACAATATCGGGGTCAATACCCATCATCTCTTCATAACTCCAAGCGAAACGTCACAAAATTATTGAAAAATAGCTTTATAAGTGACAACTGCATCATCAAAACATCTCACTCTAAAGTGAACATTTTCGACAACTCCAGATTTAATGGATATGTCAATGGGAATGGTGGGTGAAATTTTACTCAGGTTCCCTTCATAAGGCACATCATGTGTTGACTTAGGGACTGAGGAAATGACAACAACGGTCGACGAAGTTGAAATCCATTGGTAACTCTTGATGGTGTGTTTTTCTAGGAAGAGAATGGAATGATGATGTCCATCATCCCATGGGATATCTTCCATAGACATAACCGACATGATCATCTCATTCGTAGGAAAGATGACATGAAATAGATCGGGAGATGAATCACCAAGAGAGGGAGTAGAAGGGGTTGTCGATTGAATGGCTTGATAAGTGGATTCAACCAGACTTAAAGGCATTTGTTCTCCATAGAGAAGATAATCACCATGATCAAGTACTATCCATGGGTCATAAAACATGGGGATTTCGTGGATGAAGGTGGAAATCATGTTGATTGAGACGAAAAAGGGAGGTGGAATATCGGGTGGTGGTATGGGGAAAGTACCCATTAAAGCATAATCATTCAGGAGACCCACACCAACATTCTCATACCTAGGAGGTGTCTTTGAGATAAATGGCACATTGCTAGTATGGGAATCATAGTTGAAAAAGGTGAGTTGGTCAACCATAATGACTTTTCCTTGATGTGGGAAACATAATACATGGACAAGGGTTGACATGATGACACACATGGAATCATTCCAGCTACAAAAAAGTAAGAGGCTATAGTCAAGAACTGCATCAAAGACCTTGACCTCTACGTTGATCAATTTTCCTTCCAACGTAATAAACAACGAGGGAAGAACACCGTAGGGTTTAAAACCATAACCATTGAAAGCCTTAGGTGTATTATGTGATTTGGTGAGGGGGGGAGAGCCAATGTATTTCCAACAAGTAACAGACATGATGCACGTCGAGGCACCCTCATCAATAATGGTTCTACAAATGTTCTTTTTCTCAACAACAACTTGAATCTGAAACGCTAACTGAGGAGGTAGCCTTGGAATGTGATCTTTCAAGTCAGATATTATCAAATTCATATCTGTGGGATTAATTCCACTGATATCCTTTAACAGTTCCTTCCATTGAGAGGGATAACTTTGAAGGACTTCGAGAGCTGACATAGCAGAGGGTTCTTGCGCAAGATATTCTACAATAATGTAGTTTTGAGAAACATGTGCATGAGGATTGAAGGCATACTTTCAAACAACACCCTTTGTAGGAGGGCGGAGGACTGTATCGGGAACCGACCATTCAAGATGAAGAGGACCATTGGGAGGTGAAGTTGAAGGAGATGGTTGAACCAACGAAGGTGGTAAATTGTCAACTTTCTCCTTTGAAGGAGAATAATCTTTGGCTCGAGTGGTGATGACAACATCATTCTTGGTAGAATTACCAGCACACATAAGGACATATGAAGTGGTGGAAGGAGAGGGTTGGTCATGAATGACCAATTGACCCTACTGTTGAGAAGGGAAAGGTTGTGACAAATGGCAGGTGTGGGAGGTTTTTTGGTCCTTTGAAGGAACTTAGTGACCTCAGTGTGTCTTGGACAATATTTCGTGTAGTGATCATCACCACATATAAGGCAATGATATCGAGTTTTATTCTTATCGTTATCATGATTAGACTGGGTCTTAGGTTTACCAGATTATGGATTTTTATTTCTATCCTCCTTATTCTTACCCTTTCTTTTTTTAGACTTACTTTTGCCGGCAGGGGTGGATTGAATAGAGTTAACCTCAGAAGTTTTTTTGGTGGAAGGAGTAGGAGTCAGAGAACTTTGAACATTATAAGAAAGATATTTTGGATTGGTGTGAGTGGCCAACGTGGATTTAGCATGAGCATGGAAGGTACCAATCACACCATCAACAAAATGAGAAGCTACTGGGGTTGTTGAGGTAGTAGAGGTAGAAGGGAGAGGAGCATCAGGGAGAAAGTCATAAAGAGTTTTCGTTTGTGAATAAACGAGATCTAGGTACTAAGCACGACTAATCACCTACTCTTTAGTGACAATTCCACCCATGGAAATATCATGGGAGATTTCATTGACGAATGATTTGGTGAACCATTCAGCCAATAATTGATCAGGAAGGTCGATTTTGATCAAACGTCATCTTCGTCTTCACTCATGGATGTGATTAGAAATATGAGTGGTCGAAGATTGCTTAAAGGAACTCAAAATATTGGTTCTCGTCTCATAGCAGATGGGAAATTGGTAATGTGTGATAAAATCCATGGTGAGGGTGTTGAAGTCATTAAAGAAACCTCGCGGTAATTATATATACCACTTTGCAGCTAAACCAGTGAGAGTTTGTTGAAAGAGACGTAACCGAATGGAGACATCTATCAAAGAGTTGGACGAGCACCAAAGGTGAAAATTTATGACATGGTTGTTTGGGTCTTCTCCCGGTTTACCATCAAATTTTGGAATGTCGGACGGTAATTTGGCTGGTATGATGGGCCAATGGGGAGAAAGATATGATCATTCAATATTCTAGACAAGTCGAGTAGATCTAAAGTGGCTAGAAAAGGAAGTTGTCTATTCACTTGAGGATACTTGTGACTTTGGGGAGGAAATCACGTCGGTATACCAGTAGGACCGTAAGCAATCTACATGTATGTAGAGTGTCCTGACGGATTCATCCGAGGATGTGGAGACATATAGCCCATAGGTTTGGGTTGGTTAGGAATGTTCCATTGAAAAGGGACACTAGACTAAACGTGTGGACCCCAAGTGGAACCCAAAGAACCCGGATATGGCTGGCCCGAGTGAGGGGGTATAAAAGGGTTTCTTTGAGGCTATTTGCCCCCAAATGATTGTGGATTTCCTTGGGAAAGGAGATTCCAAAGGTGGGCTAGTGATCCGGATGTGTTTTGTCCATACAGTGGGTTATAGAGTCCAACCTAAGGTTTTCCTCCAAGTGGAGGATACCCCCCAATGTTAGATTGCCCCCCAATGAGAATATGGTAACCAGGAGTGAACAAATGATGGGTGCTTCCAATTGGATTGGAGCCACTAGGGGCAGATCCCCAAGGAAAAGGTGGATAAGACCCTCCGAAGAGGACTTGGGAAGGTGGAGGAACAAAACTGGTAGCAACATTGTACCAAGGTGGAACAAAAAGTCCAGAAATTTTGGATGGAACCTGGGTAGGGAAAGCAGTGGAACGATTTAAAGCGTGATACCCAAGAGGGAGTGAAGGGATAGGTATAGATGAGAATTGCGTGCTAATGGGAGCTTGGATAACCACCACATTCCCAGTAGGAATATTCATAACATGTGGGACCATAGTATAATGGGCCATTTAGAGAGAAAAAGTTGAGCTAAGACCAATGGACTATGTGTCTGGAACGACAGTGATAGGGTTGGTTGCACCAGAAAAGTGGTTTGGCGGCACCGTGTAAGTAGAAAACACTTTGGGTATTTGTGATACGACAGGTATATCAGTACCTGTCCCTGAGCCATAAAGGTCCCGCACCATGCGATGTGGGATTCTAAATATGTGGGTAGTCCAAAGAGGATTCTCGACTCCAGGGCTTGAATGGGGTCTGGTCGGTATTCCAGAAGTGTCAAAAACAAGTTCTTCAAATGAGTTCAGCCAGAGAATACGTCTCTCGTATCCAAGAGGATTGCAGAAAGCCTCTAGAGAATCATAAACAATTCTAAAACTTTCCAAAGAGGCAGAACCCTCCTCTTGTGAGGTTACAGTGTCCTAGACCTCGCTCTGTTGAGGAGAGCCCTCTGGTGAATTAGGGGGTAGAGGGAGGTAATCCTCGATATTTTCTAGAGGAAGTCCCTAGACCCTACGCAAACGACGTGGAGGGTCAATGTTGGTGGAGCCAAATATTTTACGCAAAAAATCTATGTCCAACTACGAAAAAAAAAATCACTCGCTAATCAAATATAGGAATCAAGCCAAGCAAACAAACCTTCTTATTTCGAGGTCATTAGTTGGTGATGAAATCCAACGTCATGAAGTCAAGACAAGAAGGGGCTAGGATAGAGCGGGTGGAAAATTTACGTTGATGACCTGCTTAATGGCATTACACCCTGGTGAAATCTCCCACACATAATCATGGGTATACCCTCCAAGGAGCCTGAGTGAGTCTGGCCAACGTCGATTCTAGGTACCGTGAAGATGTTCCCCTCCATAGTCACCTCGTGTAAGACCCTAAAAATATAGGCAACTAAGGCTACCAAGAACAACAGTGATGCCTGGGGAAATAGTTGACAATCTGATCCATGTGCAAAGGCAGGGTATCTAGCCCGAAATCATCATTGTGGGTATACCTTCAAGTGACCCCCATAATACGCGCAATTGCTACACCAAGACCAACAAAGTAGGGTGAGTAACTCTGCCAATCTTAATGTGACCTCAGGTTTGACCATTGTGTGAGAAGGGCTTCCCAAGACAAAATGTTGAAAATGGATTTGAACACTCCCTATCACAAGATTCTATGGTGTGTTTTGTGCTTTGCAGAGTGTGTCGCATAGCCTATCCCAAAGTGCTAGCCTAGATAATGTTGGTGTAAAATATCCCTGGAAAATAAAAGTGACTAATTGAATTTTAGATTACGCAATGTTTTTTAGAGGTTGTTGCTTACTCAAGAGGGACATGGAGATGAAACCAATCTTGTGAGAGACCTTGACCCAATAATATGCAAATAGATATGAATGATGAAATCTTTCGTTCAATGAATTCTATCTACAATAGGGAGAAGATATCTTTCTGGAAACAAAAAAACTACGAAATATAATTTCTTTTCTTGAATGAACTACGATTCCGAACAATCATAAGCAATGGAATTTCTCAATTTGTTCTCTTTCAGTTTTGAATGCAAATATTTTTTATGAATGATTACTTAAAACAAATGAATGACTTTAATTTTTCTTTCTAGAGCCAGATCTGAGGTATACTAAAGAAAGGAAATGTAATCAAAGAAAATAGATACACTCAATAGAAACCCAAATCAAACTTTCAATGAAAATAAAAACAAAGATGACAAGAAAGTGTTTATCAAATGAAAACAAGCAATAGCTTTAAAATCAACAAGAAATCCAAAAAATTTAAAATAATCCAAAACTTCACTAAGATGAAAGACTTTTAATCAATCAAGCACCCAAATCTACGATCATAGATTATATCCTTCTTGATAAAAATCAAGAAGCAAAAACTTACAAAATGATAAAGAAGGGTTCACAATATTTGAAAACCAATAAAAAATCAAGTTCTAAATTCAACAATCAATCAATTACTGACCTCAAAACTTCTCCCAAGTGATCAAGGAAAAACTGGGCATCAAAAGTAAATCAATACCCAATCCAAAAAAAATTTACAAACACCGTCGCAGGCCAACAATAAGTTATAGTGTGGAAATCACCAATTTCCTCAGGCTAGCAATGGGTAGGGTGTGGAAAGTTCACACTGGACTAAACATTTAGGGTGCGACAATCTAAAGTTTCCACAGGTGACATATAGAGTACAGTGCGGAAACATCTATAAACACAATAAAATTGGAAAGAGGGTAAATAAATTTAGGAAACTTTCAGGGCTAGAGAGTTTGGATTGATCCTTTACAGACTAAAAAACTGACACAGAATGAAAAATGGTAGGCTAAGGGAAAATGCAAAAAAAAAAAAAAAAAAAAGTCGTATCCCCAATGGAGTCACCAATTTTGTTATTGGATATATCGGTATATGCAGACATAAACTGATCTCCCCAGATCCACCTAGATATAGAAAAAAACATGACAAGACATGGCTCTTTCCCTAATCTCTAATCATTGAATCTATCATCAAATAAATGATGAGTAACATACCTTTGAATATTGATTCCTTATGACTTTGTTGTCCCTGCTTCGCTTCGATGCTCTTGTGATATTGATCCTGCGATGAAACACAAACCAACTAAAGTGAAAACAACAATAGTATATTCAATGAATACTTATACATGTTATCAAAGAATCATGTAATAAAACGAGAATGATTTTATGGGAAAGAAACATTCCACTGTATTATATTAAGATAAAGTGGAAGATACAACCAAACAACCTTGATGTCACTAAGTTCCCTTTCAGTGACCCTTGTTCTTGACACACACACTTGCTCCAAGCTTGCATGAAGGTGATCCATAATAACTTTATAAGATGAGATGAAGCCTTCAAGCATCTGATGTAGAGTACCTCACAGAATTCATAGCCTATTCAAACTTAATCATTCCTTACTTTCTCTTGCTTAATGCTTTTTCTTAATGCTTTTTCTTCATGCTTTTTCTTCATGCTTTTTCTTAACCTTTTCCATGAGAGATCCATCATTATATAGGAGGAAGAGAGATGATTAAAGACATCAGGATGATCCCACCAAATTAGAGAATCCAGTAGGATCCCAACCATACGAATGCCACCTCATATTCTAGAATATTCCCTTATATAAACTTTGTGAACTTTGTCCCTTTTCTTAGTCTTAAAACATCGCCACACTCTGCCTATAGAGAATCCTGTGAAAACTCCATAGGCCAGGTTAAGGGCACCATGTGGAAATCAAGCATTTCTTCACTATGTATTACTCTTAGCCTGCGATGTCCTTCTAAAAACAAGTTTTGTGGAAGGAGAAACCAATTAATTTATTCATGCAAAAGATCCTTTTGAGATCTTGAACAAATGCTTGTAGAATATCACCAGGGTGACCGAAATAATGTGTAACAGCAAGGGATACCATTGAACATGTCTCGGCTTGTCCGGAATGGTATACGGAGGATAAACTGGAAGCCACTGGAACTTCGAGAGAACCACCACCACAGTAGAAAGATAAGATACAGATACCCAGGTCACCTCGCAAGAAACCGACAACATAAATGTTTCTACTGTGCATACCAGCTGGGGTATAGGTAGGACTAGAGCTACTGGGCCATGTTGAGAAGCTCAAATATTCATACCACGATGTAGCAGACGAAGCCAGGTTCTTGAAACTTGCGCAAAGGGTCTTTATACAAACCACGGGCACAAATAGAGTTGGAGAACCGATCAACCAGCCATACCAGTGGACATACAATTGTTAGCAGTCAAACAACTATTAGCAGTCACACATGGAGGGGACATATGGATGGACAAGCCCGTCCCCATTACCGTTGAGCTTATTGCAAAAATAACAGGGTTAGCAATTCGGGTTATGGATCCTTCATTGTTTCTAGATGAAAAAAACAAGGAGAAAGCGCTAGAAGAAGAGATGAAGAATAAGTATGGCACTGCCTGGGAGAAAAGAGGGATCATCATCAAACGAATCAACAATGCAACCACACAATTGGGCATGGAAATCTTATCATGCAAGCTACTAAGAAAATGTTGAAGAGAGGAAGTCCTAGTTGGAGTTGTTGCAGTTGTAGCTTAGTGCGCAAAAGGCACCTCAATGAGATGGGCACCATACTTATTGAACTTGTTCCTAGAGGACTAAAAGGATGAGCAGGACCTAGGCCCAAAGTTCCACTACTCATGGATAATCACTCTAATAGCCTTCATGGGATGGCAAGAGCCAAGGTATGTAGTTTTTTGTACCAGACCAAAGCCTGAGGGAGCGAGGTATTTGTTGCTCAAAGCCAAGACAGACTCGAGGAACAAGAAGATGAATGGATCCATATTTGAGGGGTACCTACGTGACCTATAGAAATCCATCTCAAAGATGTGGAGAATTACACTAGAAGTTGTTGCGTGATATGGGGACATCGCCAAATTCCAGGTGACATGACAAACAATGTGGATATAGGAAAAGAATGATATGGAGAAACAATGGCTATAGATGCGCTACTGCATCATAGAGGGTGACATTGACATGGTCATCAGTGAATGACCCGATGAATGGAATATTCTATCCATTACCCAAGAAGTGTCGGAAATAACAATGAAAGAAAAGGTAGAGAAGGGAGAAACGTAGCCTCCAGATATCCAGGTGCCCAAGAAACCAAGAATGGGACAAGGAAATCCATCACAAGCATATGAAGGGACAAAGAAGACAAGCACCCATAAGGGGAATAAGGAGAGTACACAGCCGACCAAGGAATAATAAAAACAGGCTGAGGGAGCATAGGAGACCGCCTCAAATCCCAACCCATAGGAACTAGGGGGAAATAAGAGACTAGCTATGCAGATAGGAGGCATGTGCAAGAAGGAAAAGGTGTAAAGAACACCACCATAATATACAATCACGGATGATGACGGGGAGATGATAGCCCAAATGGTCCAAGATTGTCTAGCCGAGGACCTTGACCATGTTGCACACCGCAGGGACAAGATCCAAGAGGAGTTGTAATACATTCAACAACTCATCAAGAATATCAAGGAAGGGGCAACAACAAGCATCAGGGGAATCAAACCATCAGTACAACAGACAGAAGGAAGAGTGCAAGAACCAGAATGAGAGTCAGTCCAAGGGATATTGCACCCACACGTAACATTCCATATCAACCCCATTATGTTGTGCATGGATGAAATTGTGGGGCAGACACCCTTGAAGGACTTAATCCAAATCCAACTTGTGTTGATAAGGATACCATCAGGGGTGCTACATAGGTTGCAAGTGAGCGTAAAACATGAGGTACAGTCTCACGCACGCAAAGAATTAACCGAATTGAAGCAGGCAACAAAGAAGCATGACGTGTTGGAAATAGTTTATGAGAAGGCTAAATCAAATATAGAGGAGGAAAGGGAGTGCATAAAAGGACTGGAGAAGAAAGTGGTAGGAACTTATGAGAATATTCCACAGGCTGCGCATAGTGATGATATCATTGCAACATAAAATATTGATCGGATTGCACAGAAAATTGATCAATATCAGAAGGAGATTGATAATCTCCAAGAACATATCACAAGAACCACTCCACCAGCAGTGAAGGAGAAAAGGAAGCAGGAAGCAACAACGCAACTGTAGGAGATAAAAAAATAGGTCAACAGAACAACAGATTTGTTTGATAAAGTAGTGTATCTATGGACTAAGTTAGAGGAGGATCATCATATCCAAAAGTGGGATACAGAAGAATAAAGGATCAACGTAGTGATCCAAGAGATCAAGAAGAAGAAGAAGGCGATACCAATCCCTTAAGGAGTCAAAGGGACGTAGGATATGAAGAGATTGTAGGCATAGCTAATCACTGCGCAAACCCAGAAACAAGAGCCTCAGGCTCAAATGGAACCACTGTAGAAGAGGGTAGCAGAATTCCTGGCACAGGCAGAGGACACTAAGACATGGATATCACAGACCTATGCAAAATGTCTAGGATTGATCAACGACGAAGTTGTACTCTAGGTAGTGGACACAATCAAGGAGAAGACTGTGCAATCGAAGACACAAGAAACAAAGCTCAAGGAAACATTCCAGATGATCACCAAGGATATCGAGGAAGCTCAAAAGGATTAGGTGGCTCAGGATGAGCCACATTTCAGTGTTGGGGGCCTATTGGAAGTAAGAAAAAGTGGAAAGGGGGATGATCATGGGAAAAGAAAGAGTGCAAAATGTCAAGCAACAACTGGAAGGAAACACAACATGCACACATGCAAGAAAGCGTGCACAAGGAAAGCGACAACTACAAGGAAGAACAACACACGCGCATGAGAGGAAGACCTAACATCAGTAGGGTTAGGGTTTTGGTAATGTATTGTAAATGGATGAAGAGCCCAAAACGTATAAATATAGATACATAGGTATCATAGGGGGTTTATTTTTGCATTATTGTTCCATCATAGATATGTATGAGTTGATGCGATATGTAATGTAGTTACGATCCAATTTTGTATAAGATGTTGAGATAGAGGAGAGGAGAAAAGTTAGATATTGAGGATTAGATCGCAGGCTGAGGATCCTAGTGCGATCTAGTTCTCCTCATATAGATCTTACCCATCTGAGGAGAATTGTAAGTGCATGACACTATAGATGTAGAACTATCATAATAAAAGAGCCAGGAGCCAAATCTTTGTGGACGTAGCCCACGAGGGGGTGAACCATGGTAATATCTATGTAATGTGATGAATGCATGGATATCTTTATTCTCTTTCTAGTAGTTATTTGTTGTTCTTAATGAGTGAATGAGTTATTATATTGCCTGTGAAACATGATTGCACTATTAAGGGGATAAGTTGTTGAAGTTATTGCATAGTCGTGAATAATAGTAGGTTGCAATCACAAGCTATAGTAAATTGGTTCATAATACATACCTCATATCTTGCGCTCAAATCTAGGTTATAAACACCTGAGTCTTACAGCCACCCATTAAAGCTATCTCGGGTGAGACTACGTAGTGCATTCTGTGTGTTGTGTTTCCTTCTGGCTTACCAAGGGGGCCCATATTCTTAGAGGCTTTGTTGGAAACCCGTAAGACATGAACCCTAGGTCAATAACAAGATTAGAGTAGAATAGAGGAAGAGTTAACCAACACATTCCAAGGAAAGGAGGAATGTTGAGCTCAAAATCATTACCCCCCACGACCTTGGTGATGGTGTACGACCCATAACAGAGTGGGCGAAGCTTCTAATGGGGTCCTGTAAGGCGTCTTTCTACAAGTGCAACAAAAATTTGTCTCCCACCTAAAACTTATGTGGTACCCAATGTTGATCATGGTGCTGCTTTTACTTTTCATTGGACTTCTGTAGGATATCCTGAACCTGTTGGCGGATGTACTGGATCTGCTCAATGAACTGGGTGTCCTTGTCAGCTTCAGTTGGAGAAGGAGATGAGTCGGTCAAGGTGACCACAAGGGGAAGTGAAACATATATGGGACCCAATGGATGGAATCCCAACCCCACCTGAAAGGGGCTGTGGTCGGTTGAGCTATGCAAGGCTCGGTTGTAGCTATGTTGGACATAGGGAAGGCTCTCACCCCATGTGTGAGGGTGCTTGGGATTATACATGTGAAGGATATGCACAATCATTCAATTTACAACCTCGATTTGTCCATCTATCTGGGGGTGGAAGGCCATGGATTTGGTGAGCTTGGTGTCCAACAGTGACTAGAGACTTGGCCAGAATGTGATGAGAAATCAACTATCCCGATCTGAGACAATAGTTTGTGGGATTCCAAAATGTACCCAGACTTGTTCAAAGAAGTGCTTGGTAGTGGTCTCTGCTATGATTCTCTTCTTACAGGAAACCATAATCGCCATCTTAGAAAAGTGGTCAACAACCACAAAACATAGTCATTTCCCTTATTGGTGGACGGGAGGCCCGACATGTAGTCCATTGAAATGGATTTCCATGGCCTATTAGGAGTAGGAAGAGGGGTGTACAAACACTGTTTCTTAGTGGTTGGTTTTGTTGGTTGTGGAGCCTGATTATCTTCCTGATTCATAGGTCCTTGCTTTCAGCCGTGTTTATACCCCATGAAGTATTTACACCCCAGAAGTATGTACACTCTTCCACGCGGGGGAGTGCAGAGGGGGGGTACGCCCTCTGCGGGGTCCGGGGGGTCCATCCCCCCAGCTGGGGGGTCTGGGGGCAAGTGGACCCCCAGTGGGGGTTCGGGGGTGAAGCCCCCGAAGCAAAAATTGCCTTGTAAAAGTATATTGTAATTTCATTGTAAATCTGGACCGTTCATTATAAGGTCGCAGATCTAACGGTACAGATTATGTTAGGGTTTTTTGCCCTAGAAGGAAACCCTCTTTTATGACGGAAATGTATTGCAGCTATGGATGATGGTGAATATTGTATTCTAAGAGAGGAGACTGTGAGAGAAAGAAGAGGAAGTTACAGCGGGTTTTGTTGTAGGTTGTATCCCTTCATTTGTTGGATAATAATAAAGGAAGGACCTGGCAATTTCTCTGGTGG
>ML785091.1:47545-73979 GCA_009831015.1 Picea engelmannii | reverse complement strand
TGGAGGAAGAGATTTATATGCAGCAGCCATAGGGGTATGAGGTCAAAGGGAAGGAGAATTTGGTATGCAGGTTGAAGAAGAGATTATATGGCCTAAAGAAAGCTCCAAGGCAGTGGTATTTGAAGTTTGATAGGTTTATGACAGAACAAGGATATAGTAGATGTCATTTTGATCATTGTGTTTATTTTAAAAGGCTAGAAAATGGAAGCTATATTATCTTGATATTGTATGTAGATGAGATGCTTGTTGTAGGGTCTAATATGCAGGATATAAATATGATCAAGAAGAAATTAGCCAATTCATTTGCAATGAAGGATTTGGGTGCTGCAAAGAAAATCCTCGGCATGAGAATAACAAGAGATAGGAAAAATAAAAAATTGACATTGTCTCAGGGTGAGTACACAGAGAAGGTGTTGGAGAGGTTTAGAATGAAGAATGCAAAACCAGTTAGTACACCTTTGGCTAGCGATTTCAAATTAACTAAGGAAATGTGTCCCAAGACACAAGAGGAGATAGAATACATGTCCAGGGTCCCTTATTCATCAACAATTGGTATCTTGATGTATGCAATGGTTTGCACAAGACCAAATATTGCACATGTTGTGGGAGTTGTGAGAAGGTATATGAACAATCTAGGTAAAGAACATTGGGAGATAGCAAAGTGGATTCTCAAGTATTTGAGAGGTATTGCTACTCATGCATTATGTTTTGGAGGTTCAAACACTTTTCTACAAGGATATGTTGATTCAGATATGGCAGGTGATAAAGACAGCAAGAGGAGCACCACAGGGTATGTTTTTACTATAGGTGTAACAACAGTAAGTTGGATTTGGAAACTGCAAAAGGTTTTTGCACTTTCAACAACAGAGGTAGAGTATGTTGTTGCTACAGAGGCTAGTAAAGAGATAATTTGGTTACAAAGGTTTATGGAGGAATTGGGAAAGAAGCAGGAGAATAGCAGGTTGTACTGTGACAGTGAGAGTGCAATTCATCTTGTAAAGAAATCAGCCTTCCATTCAAATACTAAGCATATACAGTTGAGGTACCACTTCATACGATCCACCTTGAAAGATGGAAATTTGAAGTTGGAAAAGATACACACTAGCCAGAATCTTGCAGACATGTTAACAAAGGGATTAACCAGAGAGAAACTGAGTTCCTGCTTAGTTTCAGTTTGTCTTAAATAATGAAGATGAAGATGAGAAATTTGCCAGCTCCAAGAAGGTCCAGAGTCCAGGATATACAACAACAATGGAGTTGTTGAGATCAGTCTCCAAGTGGGAGAGTGTTGGTTATGGAGCTTGATTATCTTCTTGATTCAAAGGTCTTTTACTTTCACCCGTGTTTATACCCCATGAAGTATTTACACCCCAGAAGTATGTACACTCTTCCATGCAGGGGAGTGCAGAGGGGGGTTCATTATAAGTTCGCAGATCTAACGATAGAGATTATGTTAGAGTTTTTTGCCTTAGAAGGAAACCCTCTTTTATGAGGGAAATGTATTGCGACTATGGATGATGGCGAATATTGTATTCTGAGATAGGAGACTATGAGAGAAAGAAGAGGAAGTTACAACAGGTTTGTTGTAGGTTGTATCCCTTCATATGTTGGATAATAATAAAGGAAGGACCTGGCAATTTCTCTGGTGGACATAGCCCACACTGGGTGAACCACATAAATCTGTGTCTCTATTGTATTGTGTATCTTCTATGTTTTGTTTCCGCAGTTGTTTTATTTTATTGCTCCACGATCCTGTTTTTCTAACATTTGTACTCCAACCTTGTTGGGGACATGCATTAAGATGATAAAGAGAAGACTGATCTAATACCACTGATCCATATTTTATAAGAAGAACAAAATGAATATAGATTATTAATAGGTGCTTAACACAAAATAACAGAGATACAGTAAAACTGGTTTTTCTATTCAGTAAGGAAATAAGATGAAACTATAAAATGCATTGGAAAACAAGCTTGCTGGAATGGTTGTGGCTTATCTCTGAGAAGAGATGTGATAGATGTGCTCCTTCGCAAGAAGATGATTAAAATGAGGCTCTCAAGGCCTTTTTAAAATAAACAGGAATTCCAAAAACCCTAGACATCCAAAAACCTAACCCTAGGAGATGAAGCGCCAAAAGTCACGTGGGCCCTGTTTGGATAAGTTAGTACATCAACTTCCCAGGGTCGTAACTTTTGTATACGATCTCCATTTTAGGTGCATGATATCCCGTTAGAAAGGTATCGTCGAGTAGATTAATTTTGGGGGAAACATCTAAGGAAATTCCATGTTGCTCCCCATTTTACCAAAAAACATCGTTTAGGGCCTCAAAACGGCTCTAGAAATTTCAGGACCCAAAAAACTGCTAAAAATAGTAAATTGTCAAAATTGCCAGAAAATTGTTTTGAGCCAGTTGGAAAAGGTGGGTGGCTACTGATATCCACCTGTATCAGAATTTCACTTTCCAAGATTTAATTAATACCATGTATGCATGGATGAATCTATTCTAAAGAGTCATGAAAGGTTTTTTTTGAATGATATCTTGAGGGGAATGTGTTCCATACCCTTGGGAAAGGCTAGTATAAATTGATGAAAGAGTAAATGAGCAGGGATGCTCTATTGTCATGATAAAAGGCAACCCTATTAGTATTTTAAAGGATGGTTGTAAATGATCATGAATAATCATGAACTAACTAAATTTCCATAGATACAGAAAATAAACTATTAGTGTGCCTATAGTAGACACACAATATGTTGAAGCATGTAGTAAGAATATTGTGCATGAAAGCACAACGGGATAGTGTGCATATGTAATTTAGAATGCATCATAAGAATGAAAGTTTATATTCCTTATGGAATATTTAGTAAATAGTTTAAATGATAAAGTTGAATTTGACTCAAGGTTGAGGCCATCATAGATAGTGATGGATATGCAATAAGGAAGTTGCATGTTGAATAAGTCTGCTGTGAAGGGAATGTGTAAATACTTTTTCAGGAGAACATAGTCACAACCTTAATGGTTGCTGAGAATTGGGTAGTGGGATGAAAGCACATTGTTGTATCATCTTTATTTATCTAATAAGGTTAAAGTGAACCTAACCAAGACTATTCGAGGAAAAGAGTAGGGAGTAGATTTCATAAGAAAAGAAGGAGAAAAGTAGGAATACTTTTCTCACTTTAAAATATGATTTGCGTAACATAATTATGAATCTCAAAAGGGAACAAATATGAAAGTAGAGGAAAATAAATAAATAGGTATGTTTGAATGAATAGGCTTGGTTAAGCCACATTAAGTAAAGGCAATGAGACCTTGGAAAATAATTCAATTGGACTAAAAGTCCAGGGCTGTGTAGAAGGAGTTGGACAAGTGAAGAGTTCCTTGATTCCTTCCTTCTTGTTTATTATATTTCTCTGGTATGAGAGACCGATTTACTAATGCAGGCAAGTGTTTTGGCATAAGGATGTTGATGGTTGTATGATTATAGATAGAATAAAAAAGTGGATTGTGATAGCACTAGCTAACGCATTAAGGAGTAATGTGGTAGAGTGCATAGAGATATGTTGGGGCATATCTGAATTTTTTTTATTGATTTAAATGCTATGATACATGCATTTTCCTTTTACATGAAAACTAATATATTTTTGATGTATGTCATGTGTAGAAAGAAATTGGAATTGTTGGGAAAGACAGTTACTAGTGATGGACAACCTCAAACAGAGGATGGATACGAGAAGGTTGTTGTTGAAATTTGTTGAAAGGACTTTAAAAGTATCCATAAAACACAATTGTTAAGGTAATATCAGAGAGGGTGTTGGCAACCATAACATATGTAAAAGTGTTCATGCCAATGTGGCATAAGATATAAAGGGATTTTTTAAGAGTCCCCTCTGAAATATTTTATTATCTACATGGTATAAATATAATTTTCAGTGGATGATGTATTTCATTGATACCCAAGCAGGGTATGATTCAATAAATAATATAGCCTAAAAGATAGAGGTATGAACCCTTGGGAATCAAGGATGATTTAGAAAATTTCATGAATAAGTGATAGCCTAGCTGGACCAATGATTCAATGGTTCCCTCTACTCAAATAAGTTTTGTCTCCCTTCTGGTGTCAATAATATCGAGGATTGTGATGTTGGAGGATCGTAATCAAGCCAACAAAGCAAATGCAAGAGCAGAGGATAGTTGGATATGCACCAGTGCACATTTTGAATTTGAAAAGATGAAACATTAATGTAATAGCTGGAGGGACATAATTTCCCTTAAATGTTTTTTGGGATTGTAACATAGATCTTGAGCATAGCTCTCATCTATTTGTTGGAGGAATTTATTGTAATAAATGTAAAGTAGTTGTAGAATTTAATTCGATTAGATAGCTTAGAGATCTAGGAGGGAAAACTATAGAAATATCCCTCATATGTATTGTAATGTATTAATTATTCTCATTGTAAGAATTAGAGAGAGAGTTGTAGAGAAAGAGAATAGAGGAATAGATATTGTAGAAGAGTGTATAAGTAGATAGATGATGCTATAGAACCCATGTAAATATCCACTTGGATTAATATAAGGAAGATTTGATCCAAATTTCATGGTTTTTATGAATTTTGTTTACATCTATTGAATGGTATGTTTACAGTTAATTCCAGTCTCTGTTATGCATTTGTTTCAATGTTGTGTGTATGTACGATTTCTTGGTTGAATGTATAAATTCTTTGAGAGGAATAGAATGAGTTTAAATTGTTTCTCATCCTGAGAATTCCTGTAAGGAGTGCAGTGAAAGTCTGCAAAGTGTGTGTTGACAGGTTCTGAGTTTTACCTCAGAAAAATTCAGGAGGGATACCGTTGTTCTCATACTAGCAGGAGTGCGAGTATAACACAGATCCATGCAAGGAGTGCACAAGCAGGTTGAAGTCTTATACTTTTCCAACCCAAGTGAGGGGTTGAAGGATTCCTGTTGCAAGGAGTGCATAGAGGAGGAAGACGTTAGATAACCATAGGCTATCATGAGTACCACAAGGAGTGTGCAGAAAGAACCCTTGGAATTCTTGAGTTTGCAGTAGAATCCAAGATTTGAAGGGATAGACACTTCGAGGGATTCGAAGAAAAGAAGAAGGTTGAAGTCACCTCATAGAGGTTGAACCCAGCAGAATGGATTCCAAGTCCTTTGGATTGGAGCCATTAAAAATCTGAATGGACGGTGGAATTTCTCAGAAGGAGGAACATAGAAATTCTGTGAGCCGTTAGAACTAGTAGATCAACGGAAAGGATAAGGCTGATAAACTTTCAGCATTCACAAACCCATGAGGAATAGTATCTATTGGATCTGGCTCAACGAGATTTTTTGATCTCTTGATTTCGGATCTCAACATTTCATAGGTCAAGAGTTGGAGCATTGGGCTTGCATTACACAAATAGTCCCGATATTGTGAAACATGAAGTTACGACACAATTGTGGTCGTCGATTGAGGAGAAGGCATAGGACCGTCAGATCTAGTCTTGGGGAGAGGTCCCACATCAAGTTTTAGGATTTCATGGATGCGGATTGCTAGGGTTGTATCACGTCAATACCCCCAAAATCATGATTCATGAAATACCTTTTCGAGTAAAGGTTGTGATCACATTGGTTGGTCATGTGAGTAAGCATTTGCACCTAATACTTGTTCTCACAGGCATAGCTCCTAAGAAGGAACTGTGGTTACAAGTGTGAAGATTCCAGCTGGGAATTGAAGAGCCATTTCAACTCAAGGGGAGATTAAGAATGATCCTTAGACTTGGAGGTCAAGCAGAACCTGTTGAGGTAGGGGTGTTGCGTCAAGTGGTATCAGAGCACAGATTTTGAATCTTTGTAGTAAAGAGTAGATTTGAACAATGCCGCACAAAAGACTTCAAGACGGACCAATGCCCGATCCAGCCATGGAAAGGGAAATGAGAGAACTTCATGCTCGATTAAATGCTATGGATACAAGACAAAGACGAGCTATTGATACAAGAGATATCAGTGAATCCGAAAGTGAAAATGAGGCTAGAGCTGAAGAAGATGTTGTAGTCGAAGACGCTGTAGAAGAAAATCTATTCAGAGTTGTTGCAAGAATAGGAGCCATAGAAAAAATGGACATTCTTATGTATGAAGGAAACTTAGACATTGAGGGGCTGCTAGATTGGTTTAGAGCTCTAGATAAATACTTCGATTATGAAGATATTGAAGAAGATAGGAAAGTAAAACATGTTGCCACTAGATTGAAAGGGCATGCAACACTGTGTTGGGATGAGATGTAGGCTGACAAGTGTTGCAAAGAAAAGAAAAGAATCAAAATCTAGGATAGGATGGTTGCAAAAATGAAGGCCAATTTTATACCCAGAGACTATCAAATTAACTTGTTTCGAAGAATGCAGAATTTGAGACAGAAGGGGATGACAGTGAAGGAATCCACCAAAGAGTTTTACCGACTGAACATTAGAGCATGTCATCGTGAGAGTGATGATGAAAAGGTCGCCATATACATGAATGGTCTGAGATATGACATTTAGGATGATATGAGCATGGTGACAATCATAAATGTGGAAGATGCTTATCAGATTTCTCTGAAGGTATAAGAAAAATTGGCCCGAAAGAAAGGTCAAAGGGGCAGAGGTAGAATTCAGAGTAGAGGCAAAGAAATTGCCCAGGACAAAGTACAAAATCCTAAAGATGAATAAAATAAGCCTCATAACCACCGTGAAAAAGGACAAAGTTCACAGGGGAGACAATATGCCAATAAGAACACATTTTCGTGAGCAAGAGGAAGAGGTATAGGCAGAGGAGGCGAAATAAAGTGTTTTGTCTGTGGAAAGATTGGACAAAAATATTTTGAATGTCCTGATAGAAAAAGAGATGGAGGAGGCAAAGCTCACATTTCAGAAGCATAGAGGTGAAATTTTGAGGCAAAATATGCAGAAGGTGGAAGATCTTTAATGATGAGGAAAATTCTCTTGAAACCAGAGAAAGAGATAGAGAATCCAGTCCAGAGAAACACTCTGTTTAGAACTTCTTGCAAGACCAAGGATAGGGTATGCAAGGTGATAGTGGATAGTGGAAGCAAAAATAATCTAGTATCCATAGAAATGGTGGAGAAGCTGGAATTGGATATAGTTACACATCCAAACCCATATAAGGTTTCGTGGTTGCAAAAGGGACATCAGGTAATAGCCACTAAACAATTTTTAGTTGAATTTAAGATAAGGGGATATAGAGATAAGATCTTATGTGATGTTATTCCCATGGATTTCTATCATCTTTTGTTGGGGAGATCGTGGCAATATGATAGGAATGTTGTTCATGATGGGAGAAAGAACACATACACCTTAGAGAAGAATGGTAGGATACATATGTTACTACCAATCGAAGACAAGAAGGTGAAAGAAGAAGCAAGAAACACTATACTTCTCATGAGTGGGAAGGAACTTCTGGAGGAAATCAAGAAAGAAGAAGACATACAGTTTGTTGTGGTGAGGAAACCTAGAGTCATTTTGACTATCACTTCGATAGATGATCTACCAGAGGAAATTCAGAAAATGCTAGAGGAACTTGTTGATATAGTGGTGGATGATTTACCTTGTTTGTTGCCACCCATTGGGATCATAATCCATCACATCGACCTTATTCTAGGGGTGAGTTTACCGAACAAATAAGCGTATAGATTGACACCACAGGAGAATGAAGAAGTTAAGAAGTAAGTCCATGATTTGATGGATAAGTGGTTAATGAGAGAAAGATTGATTCCATGCATTGTACCAACAGTGTTAAGTACAAAGAAGGATGGTGGATGGAGAATGTGTACAAACTCGAGGGCTATAAAAAAATCACCATTAGGTACAGATTTCCTTTACCAAGGATAGATGAATTAATGGATTGCTTGGGTGGAGAAAAGTTTTTTTCAAAAATTGATTTGAAAAGCGGATATCATCAAATTAGAATGAGGGAAAGTCATGAATGGAAGAAAACATTCAAGATGAATGAAGGATTGTATGAATGTCTTATCATGCCATTTGGTTTGACGAATGCTCCAAGTACTTTTATGAGGTTAATGAACGAAGTCTTGAAAGATTTAATTGGAAGGTTTGTAATTGTGTATCTTGATGATATATTGATCTTCAGTAAGACTTAAGAAGAACATCTAAAACACCTAAATCTAGTGATGATGAGGTTGCAGCAAGAGAAGTTGTTGATAAATCTGAAGAAGTCATATTTCATGAAGAAAGAACTCATTTATTTGGGTTTTATGATCTCTTTGAATGAGTTGAAGATGGATCCTGAGAAGGTAAAAGCGATCAAAGAATGGCCATCGCCGAGAAATATCTTTGAAGTTAGAAGATTCCATGGACTAGCCATTTTTTACAGGAAGTTCATAAAAAATTTTAGTGGAATTTTTGCACTAATGATGGACACAGTCGGGAAAAGACATAAATATTTTCATTGGATGGAGGAAGAAGAGAGAAGTTTTAAGTTGTTGAAGGAAAATATAATTGGAAAACCAATTATGGTTTTGCCAAACTTTTGTAAGACATTTCAAGTGAGATGTGACACAAGTGGATTTGTAGTTGGATCGGTCTTAAGCCAAGACAATAGACCAATTTCATACTTCAGTGAGATGATGAACGATGCCAATATAAAATATTCCACGTATGATAAAGAGTTTTATGCAGTCGTACAAATGTTGAAGAAATGGAGGCATTACTTGGTTCCGAAAGAGTTTGTTTTGTATAGCAACAATCACGCTTTACAATTCATAACCAAACAGGAAAAATTGAACCAGAAACATGTGAAATAGGTTGAATTTATGCAAAAATTTACTTTTATTATAAAGAACACTTTTGGAACTGCTAACAAGGTTGTTGATGCATTGAGAAGGAAATGTTTGATTCAATAGGAGTTTCACGTGAGGACCTTAGGTTTTTATAGCCTTAAGGATATGTACAGGGATGATTCAGATTGCAAGGATGCTTATGAAGCATGTGAAAATCCTATTTTGAGAGACAAAAGCCAATGGATTGAATACTTAATCCATGATGGATTATTATTCAAAGGAAATCAATTGTGTATCTCGAAGAGTTCTATGAGGGAGAATATTCTGAAAGAAAAACATAGTGGAGGATTGGCTGGACTTTTCGACCATGAAAAAACATTTGCGCAACTGAACAATCTATATTTGGGCAGGGATGAGGAAAAATGTCAGGAAATTTGTCAATGGATGTAGAATTTTCCAGCACACAAAGGGGAAGAGATAGAATACATGATTATATCAACCATTGTCAATACTAGAGAGGCCGTGGGACACTATAAGAATGGATTTTGTGTTAGGACTGCCAAGGACACAGAGAGGTTGTGATTCCATATTTGTGGTAGTTGACAGATTCTCAAAAATGGCACATTTCATTCTATGTCATAAAACCATTGATGCAACACACATTGCAAATCTGTTTTTCAAAGAATTTGTTTGACTTCATGGCTTACCCAAGAGTATTGTTTCAGATCGAGATACCAAATTTGTTGGTCATTTCTGGAGGACGCTATGGAAGAAGTTGGGGACAAATTTATATTTTAACTCAGCATATCGCCCTCAAACGGACGGACATACTGAGGTAGTAAATGAAATTTTAGGGGACTTGTTGAGGATTTTAGTAGTTGAACATCACAATCAGTGGGATTAGATTCTTCCACAAGCGGAATTTTCATATAACGATTCATCGAATAGGAGCACCAGACAGAGACCATTCCAGATAATGTATGGAATGCATCCAAGAAGAGTGTTTGATTTGAGAGACTTAGAGCAGAGTGAATTCAGAAGTGCTGGAGTAGAAGAATTTGTAGCAGAGATGCAACAACTCCACAATAAAATCAAAGAGTGGTTGCAAAATTCCAACTAGGAATATAAGCATAGAGAAAATCAACATAGAAGAGAACTTTAGTTCGAAGTGAGAGAATTAGTCTTAGCACATCTAAGAAAATAAATATTCCCAAGGGGAACATATAATAAACTGAAGATGAAAAAGATAGGGCCGTGTAAAATCATAAGGAAATTCGAGGAAAATTCTTATGAGATAGAATTGCTAGATGGGTTAGGAATATTGCCCATATTCAACATAGTTGATCTATATCCTTACATAGAAGATGAAACAGAGGGATCACAAGATCAAAAGGAAGTTAAATGGGTTAAATAGATGCCTGTAGTTGAAAATTCGAAGATGGAAAGGATCATTGACTAGAGAGTTAGTAAAAAGACCCGGAGAAAGACATATTTTGAGTATTTGGTCAAATGGAAAGGACACTTGATTGAGGATGCCAATTGGGAAAATGAAGTGAATATCTAGAAACATGGACAAACGGCGCAGGAGATCATGAATAGGAGTTCATGAATTTTTCATCCAGGGGAGTATGATGCAGGAGCATCGTAAGCAAGCTAGCAAAGCAAGCGCAAGAGCAGAGGACAACTGGATATGCACCAATGCACATTTTGAAATCATTTTGAATTTGAAAAGGTGAAACATTAATGTAATAGTTGGAGGGACGTAATTTCCCTTAATTTTTTTTGGGGATTGTAACACAGATATTGAGCGTAGCTCTCATCTATTTTTTGGAGGCATTTATTTTAATAAATGTAAAGTAGTTATAGACTTTAATTCAATTAGATAGCTTAGAGTTGTAGGAGGGAAAACTCTAGAAATCTCCCTTGTATGCATTGTAATGTATCAATTATTCTCATTGTTATAATTAGAGAGAGAGTTGTAGAACAAGAGAATAGAGGAACAAAGATTGTAGAAGAGTGTATAAGTAGATAACTAATGCTATAGAACCCATGTACAAATGCACTTGGATTAACATAAGGAATCTTTGATCCAAATTTCATGGTGTTTATGAATTCTGTTTACATCTATTGAATGGTATGTTTATAGTTAATTCCAGTCTCTGTTATGCATTTGTTTCAATGTTATGTGTATGTATGATTTCATGGTTGAATGTATGAAGTTTTTGAGAGGGAGAGAATGAATTTCAATTGTTTCTCGTCTTGAGAATTCCTGCAAGGAGTGTAGTGAAAGTATGCAAAGTGTGCATTGACAGGTTCTAAGTTTTACCTCAGAAAAACTCAGGAGGGATGTCGTTGTTCTCATACCATCAGAAGTGTGAGTATAGCACAAATTCATGCAAGGAGTGTGTAGGCAGGTTGAAGTCTTATACTTTTCCAACCCAAGTGAGGGGTTGAAGGATTCCTGTTGCAAGGAGTGCATAGAGGAGGAAGCCATCATATAAATAGAGGTTATCGCGAGTTCCACAAGGAGTGCACACAAAGAATCCTTGGAATTCTTGAGTTTGTAGTAGAACCCAAGATCAGAAGGGATAGATACTTTGAGGGATTCGAAGAAAAGAAGAAGCTTGAAGTCACCTCATAGAGGTGGAACCCAGAAGAATAGATGCCAAGTCCTTTGGCTTGGAGCCATTGAAAATCTGAATAGATGGTGGAATTTCTCAGAGGGAGGAATACTGAATATTCGTGAGCTGTTGTATCTAGTAGATCAACAAAAAGGAGAAGGCTAATAACCTTTCAACATTCACAAACCCAGGAGGAATAGTATCCGTTGGATCTGGATCAATGAGATTCGTTGATCTATTAATTTTGGATCTCAAAATTTCAGAGGTCGGGAATTGGAGCATTGGGCTTGCGTTACACAAATAGTCCTGATATCACGAAACATGAAGTTGCAATGCGATCATGGTCGTCGATCGAGGAGAAGGCACATGACTATTAGATCTAGTCCAGGGGAGAGGACCCACATCGGGTTTTGGGGTTTCCTAGATGTGGAGTACTGGGGTTGTATCACGTCAATACCCCCAAAATAGCGATTCACGAAATACCTTTTTGGGTAAAGGTTGTGATCACATGGGTAAGAGTGTGTTCCTAGTACTTGTTTGGACAGGCATAGATCCTAAGAAGGACCTATGGTTACAAGTATGAATATTCCATATGGGAATCGAGGAGCCATTTCAGCTCAAGGGGAGATTAAGAACGATCCTTAGACCGGGAGGTCAAGTAGAACCTGCTGAGGTAGGGGTGTTACGTTAGTTGTGTCCATGGTCTAACAAATAACTCATTGGGTCAAGGCTTAGTTCTTTATGCATACGATTGAAGGTTGTGACCCTGGTCTAATCCCATGCTCAAATATTGGCCATAGATATTTTTTCCTTTATCAGGATCAAAGGCCCATACAATCATCCAATGAAAGGATTATCTTACATCTTACGGTTGTGTTTTAATCAACCGTTGAGACAACAGTCTACACATCTCAACATGGTGGCATGTTAGCATCTTTTCCATTGTGCTCATTAATACTAGAATGACACATCACCAAATCAACTAATGGTCTAGATATAAAGTGTGTAACCTCCATAAAATTAATGATCAAGCAACTTCAATTTGGACTGTGGATATTCTCTATTGGATCTTATCTTGATCACGATAAATGGTGTCAGTTCTGATTCATCCACCTGGTAAACAATGAATTAGGATCGTTGATCTAAATATGATCAATGATCATAGACCAACCTTGATCATTTGTCTTATTATGTCGGATCATGATAAGACATTCTGATTTATCCTTTGGTTTGGATCTAATGATCGAGATTCAATCCTCTATTCTATACGATCCTACAACCAAAACACCTTCTCTCCAAATATAACAGTTGAGGGTTGTCAAACCTATAACTTACAAATTACTTTGCAATCTCATTATCAAATGAAGCATCTAACTTACAAATTCCTTTTTTGTATCGCTGGAGAAGGGGATCAAAATCATAATTGAACTAAGAGACACATAACACCATAGATGAAAATGATTTGAATATTAGTATGCACAATTTTGAAGATATGGTGTGCAAGAGAACTAACAACTTGTTTGACTATGGGAAGATGGAGTTGCAAGAAGAAGGGTCTCAGATATGGAAGCATATTTAACCCCATAAGGAATATAGGTGCCTATTGAGCCAAATATCTATGGGAAGGAAAATCTCATACTTGTGAATCTAGTTCCTCTATGGAACAAATTTGAAAATAAAATGTGGAATTTGAAAATCTACGGGTGACAAATTTGTAAGAAAAATCTGAATTGGAATTGATGATAATGTCTCACAAAATTTCTATGTACATGTGAGAAGAAAAGGATTTGTCTAGGGAGGACAAATGAAGGATGTCAAATATGGAAAGCATGAAAAAGGATATTGTTGTGACTTCAGAACCTTATGCTGAGCCATGATCGCCCTAGAATATGTTATGTTGTGGTAACAAAAGCCAAACGGATGCCTCGATAGAGAGATTCAGAGGGACACCTCAGCTATAAGACTCAACAAGGTCTCTAGAAATCTTCTTGATAAATAAATCCCTGGCAAGGAAAGATGGATCACCCGAGGGAATGTATAGCATAGAAGGGGATGCATGAGCTTGGGCCTAGAGGGTGAGTGACCACAAGGAAGAGGAGAATTTGATAATTCTTGTAAACTATTGATTGGAATCATGCACAAAATGGGTATGTCAAGGAAAATAGTAAGCCAAGTTAATGAGACAACCATATGGATGGAGATCCATGAACCACACAAATAATTGTTGTTCTAGATTATGAAATTTTCCTCTTAAATTATTAATAGTAATAAAATGGTTATGCACAAAATTGTGAATTGACATGCTTGTTGTTAGAAATGTTGTAGGCATACGATGAATGTTGAGAATCTGGAAAATGACCAGACTATGAGGCAAAAGTAGAAGGTAATGATGAACCAATTGAATGACAAAGGCATGATAGGTGTTACTAAGAAAGAACATTGAGAACGATGTTCCTTTGAAGGGGGAGGGGATTGTAACACCCATGTTTCCCCCAACTATAATTAATCATTAATTATGATTATCATTCCATGGCATGTGAACAATGTAAATGTATTATTTTTTATATTTCCAACAACTCGCTATGGTGATGAAGCCTTGAGTACTAGCCATGATACCGCTAGAGGAAAGAGTGAGGAAACCTATAGAGAGGATTCATCATGCCAAGATGACCCAATCCTCTTTGTTAAAATATTTAATCTAGAATATTAATCCTCATATTGATCCCAAGGAAAAATTAGTTAATGAGACAACATACTGGTAGTTGAATGACCAAATACCCCAATGAATGGAAGAATGGAGGGTCTGGATGAGAAGACAGAAAACTGTCAACCCGAAGTACCATGAAGTATAGTCTTCCTGTAGGCCCAGATTGACCTAAGTTCCTTCTGGCATAAGGAATATGACAGGTCTAGAACCTTCTTGGAGGAGGCATGCAAGATAATAGAGAGAGAGAGAGAGAGAGAGAGAGAGAGAGAAAACAAAATAGATTTTTGGAGGTGCGAAGATTTCCATTCCCATAAGGGGGCTTGGAAAACACCATGGAACTTGTGGAAGAGTTCTGATTTGGAACATAATGATTTGAATAGAAGAGAGAAATACCTGGTGGTATTATGGCTTGGCACGGAGGTGGATAAAGTAAAAGAGTGAATGCCTCTAAGCCTACGATTGGGTGGAAAGGCGAACACCCATAGTCAGTTTGGTAGCTCTAACTTAAAATATAGATAAGCATTTCACATATTACATGTAATTGGATTGAAATGTGTGATTGGATGTTTATGATTGTGTTAGAGATGTGCATTGCATGATTAATGGTAGAATTTGTGACTTTGATGGCCTAGCGGCATGGGGAAATTTGAAGTAAAGCTTGAATATCATATCCTATAGATGGATTTTTTCCTACCTTCATTTAGAGAAGGAGAATTATTAGTAATAAGTTTTAAGTGAATTTGGGAGCATAATAATTTCCCCCCTGTTTTGGTTAGAAGGTCCATCAAGGGACTATCTAGGGACCAAATTTGGAAATATAGAGTCGAGACAGGCTCTATGGGATAAATTCAAACCCATTAATCCCTTAGAACTATCGTTACCATATTACAGGATTTGAATCCTGAAGTGAAATCCACTTCCTTCAAACCATTCTTCTAAGTAACCATAGGTTCAAGTCCACGGAGGTAACCAAATCTTGTGTAATATTTAAGAGTTTATCCCTATGGCGCTTGTCAAAACCCCATATGACCAAGACCCTGGAAACCAACGCTATGCTCAAAGGGAGCTAATAATTTTGAGCTTTGAGACTTCAGTATCCCAGAACTTCACAACACTCCAAATCTCTCTGAAGGAAACCGATCGAAACGCTAACCCGACGATTGAACGACAATTGGATCTTTCCTATCTGTTGATGTGGGATCCACTTTATAGTTAAACCTTATCCAACTCTTTAGTTTTGAAGTAACGCGAATTGTAGATAAGGATCTTTGAGATCCTTCTTTACCATTGGATATAAGCTAGGGTCAATTCAATGTTGACCCACTCCGAGCGTGAAAGAGTTTGAAATGGTCAAAATCCCTGAACGTCGAAGTTGTGAATTAATGAAAACTATTGATCTAAGGATCCTTCGGGAGATTTCTGAACCATCAGATTG
The DNA here is from genome assembly GCA_009831015.1 of Picea engelmannii. Lineage (NCBI taxonomy): Eukaryota > Viridiplantae > Streptophyta > Pinopsida > Pinales > Pinaceae > Picea > Picea engelmannii. The sequence continues at coordinate 58,429 of ML785091.1, read as the reverse complement.
ATTTCATTGAAAGGATAGGGTAAGAATTATTACTAACTGACAACAAGTAGTTGTCCCCACTTCATGACCCTTTTGGCAAGTAATTCTTCAGGGAATCAAAGGGTTAGGAATTGTAAGGGGTGAGAAATCGTGAAGTCTCGAAATGGTAAAATACCGCCAACCATAAAATCGAGGGAAATAATTTGGGGGCAATGTGAGCCATTGATCTAAGGATCCCTTGGGGACCCTTCCTAATTTCTTGATCAACTAGTGGAAGGACAATGTAAGTACTTCAGTGAAGTATTACTTCAGGAGTCCAAAACTTTGTAACTCTAAGACTTCGAGGCTCCAAGAGAGTTGACATGTTGGTGTACAGGCCAAATGTTAAAGCACCAAAGGCCAAAGTGCGTAGCGGAGTTATAGAACATTATAACTCCAAGACTCTAGTAATTTGGGACATTTGAGGATGTAGGAGGATGTGTTAAGTGTCGAAGAACTGAAGTTCCCTTGTTGAAGTGTACAGTTCCAATTGGACAAGCTTGTGTACACCATGATGATGTGGCGTTCCTGGATAATTCCACATGGCATCATGGGATTGGTCACAAGTTAGGTGTGGGACCCCCACCCCTTGTAAAGTTTAAACCATCTGTTAAGTGATGATAAATCTCATTGGTCAAATCTTTAAGAGTGGACAGAGCTCCACCATGGATCTCGGTAAGGAAAGGAACTCTGATACTTTGGGTCTTCGGGGATGCTTTAATACATGTACGAGGATGATGAAGTGTTGAAGGCCCGATATCCATGAAGGCTCAGGGAACATCCCCTGTAACCACTCCTCTAGGGGCCAAATCATTTCCAGAGCACAACGACCTGGGCCACAAAAGTGCCAAGTTGGATAGTACAAAAGAGATGGAGCCACGCATATGCCTTTTGATGAAGGGGATGACCATTAGCCAAAAAAATCTTGAAAATTTTGGAACACCATAATTCTCAAACCAAAACTCGACTTTGGACAAGGTCATGGTTGTTAGAAATCTCTTGGTGAGCACAAGGCAATGGTGCCCTTATTCAAGGAACTCAAGGAAGTTGTAGGAAGGAGAAAATTTATACCTTGTCCCTTAAAAGGGTACCTATGGGGTTGGTTCTGTGAAACCAGGGAATTTGGTACCGGTTGTTCATTGTGATATTTTCTAGGGATCTATAATCAATACAAAGTCACCCTTTCTCGCCCTTCTTATGTTCCAAAACAATTGGGCTCCCACATGGTACGAAGCTTGGTATAATGTGGCCCTTTAAAATTATCTCTTGGATCTGGCCTTTGATTTCTTCATTCTCCATAACAGAACGCATGTATACAGGGTTGTTAGGAAGAGGAGAACTGGGTGTAAGATCAATTGAGTGCTTTACCTGACAGTGCACAGGAAACCCAGTAGGTGAGGTGAATATGTCTTTGTACTCCTGGACTATTTCATCCACCTGTTGCTACTGGGAAGAGAGACACCATGTAGAGGTTTTGGTAGTTGCAATGACCAATTTCGTTCACCTTTTGATCGAACCATATAGAGGAAAAATATCTCGGTCTGAGAAACCAACTTTCTGTAGTTCTTTTCAGAGATCAAAGAGAGTGTAGTATTTGGGACTTCCTCCGGTACCCTATAGAGTTGATATCCCAAAGTAATAATGACACAATGGGGCCTAGATTCATAAACAACATGATTTTTCCACATATATCATTGTCCTATAAAAAAATCACAAACTTCAAGTGGAGAAAAATCACACAATACCTCATATTTGAAGGGTTTGATGTCATAGTGTAGGAGAAATTGTTGACTGATGTGGATGTCCTTTCCCTGGCTGGGCCAACCGATGGTGTATGGAAGAGGATGTTGCGTCATTTTCAAGTTAAACCTCTTGAAAACCTCTAATAAGATCAATATGTTCTAGCTATCGTTGTCAATAATGAAATGGAGTGGGGTTCCCTTCAACCACATCTGTGAGTGGAAAAGACTCTCCCCTTCTTCAGACTCCTCCAATTCCTCTGGCTGGACTTTTTTGGTAGTAATGGTGACACTAGGTTATGCATCAATGATTATTCTTCCCTTTTCTTGCTCAAAATTGAAGTATGATTCAACATCTGACCCTGCGGCTTTCATTTCTTCCAACAATGACTGTTTGGAGCGACAATCATCAGTGTTGTTCCAAGGGATTTTGTGGAACTCACACCATTTTCTAGTGTCCTTCTTCAAATTCCCATTACCCTTCTTTGTTGGTGGGCTGGATTGGTTATCCTAGGGTTGGCCATTCTTGCTTTGTCCTTTGGCCTAGGAGTTAGAGCCACCCTTACTATACTTTGGCTATTGCGTATTTGCATACCTGAACTCCCACTTGTTCTGGTGCTTGAATTTATGCTCAATTTTGACATCATATCGATAAGTGGCTCCCAATGATGAGATGTCCAAAAATTCCATTTCGTCTTGGATGTATCTATGCAGAGCCCCAAAGTATTTTAGTACCATATGTTGCTCAAAGTCTTTGATACCCATCTTGGTGCGTAAGGTATGGAAAGTATTTATCAACTCCGGCACTGTTTGGCCCCTCTCTTGGCGCAGTGTGGTCCATCTAATGTACTGGTCATCAAAAATTCCAACAGGTTAATATTGTTCCTTGAGGGAATCAACAAAAGTCGCCCAAGTGGGTCCTGGCCCAAAAATTCCAAACTCATCCTCGACATGTTGCTCACAGTAATTATCCCAAAAGTATATGACATGAGGAAGGGCCTTAAGGAGTGTGAAGGTGACATTTTCACTGTAACTGGAAAAATTGTCGACAAAGAAATAACCCTCTAGCCGATTTAACCATTTTTCCAAAGCATCGACATCTATCTAGTCTTTAAATAAAGGAATATCATAGTTAACTTGTACTTTGATGGGTGTCACACCTCCGAAGTAATTTTTGGTTGAAGGTGCCTCTGTTGTTGCTGACAACCATCAAAGGATCTGGGAGAAATTATCCATCATCTCATTCCTCTATCGCATGAGGGATTCCTTGAGAAACAGTTTGAAAGGATCTCTTGTCCAGTTGTCCCTCTTTTCTTTCACCATGGAAGGTCTCTTGGGAATGCGAGAGAAGTTTTCCTCAAGAGATACAAGCTCGAGACCCAACTCTCTATACCCTGACCTCATTAGGGACATGCATTGAGGATGAGATATAACAAAGATATAACAAATAATTGCACAGAGAAATGGAAAGGAACATAATAATATAGTAAAGCTCAGATTCTATTAATGACTTTCTAAAATACAAAAGACTGTAAAATGAAAAAGCACACAAGCTAAGTAGAATGGTGGTAGCTATCTTTGAGAAGGGATGTGTTTTCTACGCTCATTCACAAGAAGCCGGTTACAATGAGGCTCCAAAGCATTTTTTAACATAAAGCATAAATGAGAAAACCCTAAACATCCAAAAACCTAACCCTGGGAGATGAATTGCCAAAATTCATGTGGGCCCCAATGGGGTAAGTTGGTACATGAACTTCTGGGGGTCGTAACTTTTTCATACAATCTCCTTTTTAGGCGCACGGTAGCTTGTTGGAAAAAACTATTCGAGGACTACACATGTTGTCATCACATTTAATATAAAGTCTACAGTGTGCTTGTGGTGGGCCCAAAAACGGTGTTTAGGGCCTCAAAATGGCCCCAAAAGTTTAGGACTCCAAAAACTAGGAAAAACTTTCAAAATCGAAATAGGTCTTTGAGCCAGTGGAATAGGTGGGTGGCCATCGATATCCACCTAAATTACAGAAGCATCTTGGGGCACGATGGTGAGATGCAATCCCAAGGGGGCACACACCCATCTTCCCTTACGATAGATTAAAAAGACTTAGGTTGTGTTTGGGAAAGGGCGGGGAAACTTGGGAGCACACCAAAGTAGTGGACATGTCTGCCCTTGGCAACATGGATGTACCAGAGAGGTTGGATGACCTCATCAGCACACCCATGGAGAGTCGTGACAATCGACACAAGGAAGAGCATGAGGCAAGGTGTGTGTGCCCAAGGATGGGGCATGCTAGTCCAAGAGACATGTTGGTTGATGGGAACATAGGCTTAATTGGGCGCACAATCAATTGAGGGGTGCAATAATCAATTGAGTGTGATGATTCGCGAAGGGGCGCGACACACCCAAGAGACATGACGTTTCACACAAGTGACTCTCGAAGTCCATATAAAAGAAAGGACGCACAACCAATGGAAAGACATGGAAGAACAAGTGAAGGCAAGAGACATGGAGATCTAAGGTTGGATGCACTAGTGGAGTGTACCTCAGGCTGAGGCAAGGAGAAATGATAAGGGGGGAGTCTTGGTGTGACAGAACCGCAAGTATGGACAATTTTGGTTTATGAAACAAAGTTGTGAGACTCTATCTACCCTTTTATGTAATTGGGAGAGTAGCGCCCTCTTTGTAAATATTTCTTTATGTTTGACAATATAAATAAATGAAGCCATGTATTAGGCACCGTTAGTGCCACCCGCACTATATTTGTCTCTTGTGTTTTGCATGTTTTATGTTGTATGTCAAATTGACTAAGTGTTAAACTAAGTTAACAAATGTCTAGGTATACAATTGAGTCGCATAGAGTAAGGATGTGACTTGCCGGTAGACTAGAACAGAGTATGGGTATGCTCTTGGTGAAAATCTATTAAATCTTTCTTCTTAAATTTTAATCTATTTTCATACTTGAAACTTAAAAGAAGTCTAATTTGACTAGTGGAAATTTATAATTATTTAAAAATAAATTATAATTAACTTAATAACAAATGCATTTAATGAAAAATCTATCCATCTTTCTTCTTAAATTTTGATCTATTTTCATGCTTGAAACTTAAAAGAAGTCTAATTTGACTAATGGAAATTTATAATTATTTAAAAATAAATTATAATTAACTTAAAATTTACAATAAAATGAAATAATAGTAATTTTTCAAATTATATATATATATATATATATATATATATATATATATATATATATATATATATATATATATATATATATATATATATAGCTTGAGTGGACCTAATGGTTAAGAACATGTATTTCCTTTTTATTCAAACATATGAGATAGCATAAATAAAAGTATTAGATATAATCGGAGCATGGCATTTGTGCAATTGAGATGTAACCGATTTGTATGTTAATGTAAGATCTTTTGATGCAGACTGCTAAAATGCCCGAGGAAAACGTAGGGACAGGTGAGGAAATTCGTGGTTAATAATTCATTTAAACATGGCAATCATATGGTGCTATAGTAATTTCTTAATATGATTAGGTAAATGTTAAAAAGTAAACAGGTTAACGGATGTATTCAAAAATACAAGGAGATTATGAAGAGTAAATCACATTCATTGATATGGGAGGATGACTAAGAATATTCCAGCATCTTTAATTGTTAGCCATTAGATTAGAATTTTAGATTAAAAGATGATTAATTGTGTCCATTATCAATAAGTATACGCCTTTCTGCTTAAAAATTAACGATTTTTATTTTGATGGTTTTCTACTAATATGTTTCTTTTCTTGTGGGCACGTTACGCACACTGATAACAAGCAAAGCACGGCAGATCAGAATGATTGAGATTCGACATTGGCAGGAGGAGAATAAAAGTCGGTCTCAGCGGGAAAGGGAAATTATATTCTGAATGTCTCTGCTTTCGCACAAAGCCGAGTACGACCATTAGCTTTTAAGAGATTATTATCCGAACAATGTATTTTGCATCTATACGGTGTTCCTGACAATGACCCAAAGTTCGAAGGAATGGCTCCTGTTGAGCCACAGCATGCGCGTGGATTCATATATGCATAGCAAGCTGACAAATGGCAATGTCATGCATAGTTGTTCATGAAATATGAAACAAGAAGCCAAACGGCATTCCTTTCTCAAGGAATCCACAACAGTGTTTGAATTTTAATCACCTTTCGTTGCTTAATGCAATTCTTATGAGCGTTTACTGCTCATAAAGAAGTGAGGTGTTTTAACATTTTTCTGTGTTTGTATTAAGGCGGTGTCATGTTTTGTAGATATCATTTGGCACATTCTCAGTAATGCCATGTTTTTTTGTAAATATCATTTAGCACATCAGTAACATGGATGATAAAGGTATGTATTTATATTTTTATAGTGGATAATTTTCATTTTCACTTCACTATCACTGCCTCTTTCAATTTATAGTGGATAATTTTCATTTTCACTTCACTATCACTCCCTCTTTCAATTTATGCATATTTCTCTTTCAACTTATGCATATTGTCGGAGAGAAAATAACTGTTTTAACATGCTCCTTTTCTTAATATTAACAGTGTTTTCAGTGTTAAGCTGTGTAAATATCATTTTGCACAATTTTATTTAGGGAAAGTCAGTGGAGTGTGGGTTGTTTAATATTTTATCTTTAGCTTTATTGGAATCAGGTGATATAAATAGGGTGCAATCTTAATTTTCTGTTGTTTAAATTACATTTTTGAATGTATAAAAGTATTCAGCTTCTGGAAAACCCCTTGAGGCAGTCTGATGATGATATAAATTTGGGTGAAATAGTAATTTTCTGTTCTTTAAATTACATTTTTGAATGCATAAATAAATTCAGCCTCCTAGAAAATTCTTGAGGAAAACAGATTCAAAAGCACAACTTTACTTCAGAAACCATCTAAGAATGAGAATTCATAACTTTAAATACAATCATTTTAAAAGTCATCGTCTAAATGTTCTACTAAATGAATGTTTTCAGTGGATTCTTCAGGGGACATTTGCTCGAAGTTAGGCAAGAAATTGTTAGATCCACAGATTTGAGTGATTATATATGTATAATCTGAATGCCCCGGGGGTTTTCCAGCAAGCTGAATCCATTTCTACATTTAAAAATAGATTTTAAATAACAAAAAATAATGATTTCGTACAGGTTTATATTACCAAACTAAAAAAATAAAAAATACATTTGGTAGAACAATTACACAACACCTTATTCAATGTTAAACTTTAAACTCAATCTGAATAGCATGATGATCACTGTTCTAAAGTGCTAAATATGTCGTAGTTTTAAAAAGATTGAACTCTGACATGAAGAATATGGCCACATCCATCCATTCAACCAGCCTGTTAAATTACTTGACAAACTGATAAAACCCCTTATTAAAATATTGAACTCTGTTGTAGAATATAACCACACCCATCTTTGTGAACCAGTTAAACTACTCGACAAACCAATCAACCACCTAATGTGTTAAAAAACCTGTTTGATATTCATGAATCCCGAAAAGTGAAGAGAAGGGGCCATATATTTGATATTCATGAATCCCAAAAAGTGAAACGACAAAGACACCATATGCCTGTCGAAATCTGAAAGTAACCTAAAATGATGCGTATACAGACACCCACAAAAAAAAAAAACGGGTGCCAAATAAGGACTGTAATAAGACCCGTCGAAAGCAAAACCTTGCTTTCGAATTAATGAAAAAAATCCTTTTGGTACAAAAGAACGAGAGGCAGAGGTCATCGCAGTGTATATAAATGGAACGAAATGGATGGAAAATGAAAATGCGACTTCGGTCCTGCTGAGTCTTGAGAGCTTTAATAAACAAACATTTCATATTACTTGGTTTTTGGCGAAGACTTTGAGTAAGAAATCTGCATGGCGATCACTGAGCTGCACCAACGACATGTTAACTTCGTCACAGCGCTTTTTCAAGAGGTACCTGATGAGTGTTTACTTCTACACTAAATATTATACTCCAATTATACATGCTCTCTGGCCTTAATGGAGCCTCTTGATTTGTATTGAAGGGCTTTCTGGATGAGCAATTCACTAGGCTTCAGCAGCTGCAGGACGCAAGCAATCCTTTTTTCGTGAAAGAAGTGATTGCTTTGTTCCTTGAGGACTCACTGAAATTGCTGAATACTTTGCAAAATACACTGTATATCTCCTTGTACTTCAAGCTCTATCACTAAATTTTGCTTCTACTTTAAACTCTCTCACTAATATTTGGAAAAGGAATGCAATGAGGCTTTTAATCGAGTTAGGTAAACATGAGGGGTTTTATGAAAAGAGTAATTATATAAGCATTGGGATAAAAAATCTTTGGGTAAATTTTGTTAATATGTATTTATGCTTTTTGTTGTTCCGTTGTTATCAATGATGGGGAGAAGATGCTTTCATATAAATAAATTTATATTCAAATTTTAGTAGGTGTATATTCTTTGTATAAGTGAATTTTTTAAATAAATTTTGTCCATAATTTCATTTTGCAATCTAATATAAAAATAGATAAATAACATCAATATGAAAGTTGTGAAGCACCTCACTTTTTAAAAGTAGAAATATTAAGTTTTTATATCCAATTTAAAGGGATTTTTGCATATTAAACTGTTTTCCTGCAATGACCTTGCAGCAATCAGGAACCATTGGACTACAAAAAAATTGACTCCTGTCTGCACCATTTAAAGGGCAGCAGCTCAAGGTATTTTAAGATTTGATAGAAACTCAATTGCATTGTCTTTATTTAATAACACAAATGCATAATATGAAACTACAAATATAATGATGATAAATATAGACAATTTATAGCAGACAAATTTACAGTTTTTAATATAATTGATTTTAGGTTTTTGTGGTGGGACTGGTTCATAGAGTTGCTCAGTAAGTCCAGTAGTCATTTTGATTTTGTTTTTGTCAACGTTTCTTATCCAACTGACAAAAATCAAAATGACGATTGTGAACTTTCCTAGCAACTCCTCTATTAGCTTTTAATATAATAATGAACAGGATAAACAATTTCTACTGTTTTACCTTCTCAGGGGAGCATTACAGGGACTAATTCTGTTATGGTAATCTTTTATATGAAACAGTATTGGGGCACATCGCGTGAAGAATATATGCACAATATTTCGAGCGTGCTGTGAAGAGAAAATTAGAAATGGGTAACTAGATGATCAGAGGCAATAATTTGTTAAAATCTTATGTCGTTATAACACCTTCCCAGTTAAGTGAAATTGCTTCTTGTTTTCCTTTTCACTACAGATGCGTGCAGTGTCTACATGAACTGAAACTGGAGTATTACCTTCTTAAGGATAAGCTGGAGTTTCTATTAGAGGTAATATATGATTTAGAAATGCTACTGCATACAAATTCTTGAAAATGAATTTATAGTTATGTTGGTAACGTATTAATTTTACCTGCTTTTTCTGGTAAATTGCAGCTTGAGCAGCAAATCCTGCGAGCTGGTGGAACAATATCTGTGACAGAATAAGTTTAATCATCACGAGTAGTGTCGGCGCCTTCGAAAGTGGTTTCTTATTCGAGTGATTGAGAATCACAGTGATAGGATAAGCGATTGAGGAGCATAGTGATAGGATGATGAACGTTCATATCGATGATATTTCATCTCTATGATTCGTACTCATATTTTCTTAATATTACGATATTTTATGTTCTTTTCAGATCTGCATATACATGATGCATTCAGCGTATCTTCTGTAAATACCGTCCAATCTAAGGCATCTTCCTGCACTTTAATATGGAATATGGAATGTCATCGATAACAGTAAAAACCTGTCAAACACTTGTGTAATGGGAAAGATTGATGTTACATAAAACCTTTTTCTATCAGTAAATGCATAAGGCCTCAATAAGATAAAGTTCATTCAGAACGGATCACTTGCAGACCTCAAAAATTCATACAAAGTGAAATCTCCTAAGAAAAAAAAATATGTACTACTAATTTGTTTCAAAAAATTCTGGCAAGTTTTCAAATTGATCCAACAAATTTCAAAAATATGGAGAAGTAATCTAAAGTTTAATTTTATATTTTTTTTTTTATGTGTTTTATCTAATTTTAACTCTACCATGCTCTTTTTTTATCATTCTTATATGTTCTTAAAGATGGGTGGTTTGTATACTAAAAAAATTATACATGGTTATATGTTCTTAAAGATCGGTGGTTTGTATACTAAAAAAATCATACATGGTGAAATTTCTATAAAATGTACTCACTACTCCTAATTTGTCTCAAAAGATTTTGAATAGTTTCCAAATTGACCCAAAACTTTTCAAAAACATTGAGAAGTAACCTAAAATTCAATTTTATATTGTTTTAATGCGTTTTATCTAATTTTAACTCTACCATACTCCTAATTTGTCTCACTCCAGAAAATGCACTCACTACTCGTAATTTGTCTCTAAAGATTTTGGCTACTTTCCAAATTGATCCAAAACTTTTCAAAAACCTTAAAAAAGTAACCTAAAATTCAATTTTATATTTTTTTTTTTATGTGTTATCTAAATATGTTAAACAATTCATGTAAATAAACTTGCCTAGATATATTTAGCTAGAGAGGAATCAAATAGCATTTTCTCTCAAATACCAATTTAGCTAGAGAGGAATCAAATAGCATTTTCTCTCAAATACCAATAGACAGTTAACATAAACAAATTGATTTTAAATATAGGTTGAGTGCAAGCTAATGATGGTCTTTCCACTAGTTAGTGACAATGCAAACTTGGAAAAAAAACAATTTGTTAACTTGGAGGGATTATTCAAGGTACTTTTACAATAAATTTGAATATGCTGTAAGAAGATGAAAAGTATTTTCCTAATATACAACTTTTATTCATAGAAATTGTGAATAACTATGTCTAATTTGATTTTTTCTAAGAGTGGTATCTTATTTTTCCAACAAAATATAACATATATGTTTTTGTTGGTGCAAGTGTTGAGTACTTTAACCATGAAATTTAGTTCCAAAAACATGTATACTTGTAGATAACCTATTTTTCTTGTGCCATGTATTTTTTGGAAATTTATAATATTAATTTTATGTATTTTTAAAATTATCAAAGTCAACATATCCAAATTACAAA
>ML785091.1:10554-25349 GCA_009831015.1 Picea engelmannii | reverse complement strand
ATATATATATATATATATATATATATATATATGTTATATATTATAATATATATATAATATTATAATATAACTCGAGGGATCGCACAGCCACATGAAAACGACTACACAAGGGAGCACTAGGAAAAAAGATGAGCCAGAGGAGTTCACAAGATGGGCGCCCAAATGCATGAAGAGTTATAACGAAAACGACCACACAAGGGAGCACTAGGCAAAAAGACGAGTTGGAGGATGGATAAGAACCAATTTTGGCTTGGAGATAGATTTTTTAATATGGCCTCACCAAGGTTGGGCACCCGAATGCAACACACGATGAGTTCTCAAGATGGGCACCCAAACACAATGCAAGGAAAGTTATTTATTTTTATATTTCTTACCACTATTGTGTTTTTTATGATACATAGGATGGGGGTTTATATATGGGATGATCCCCCTATATCTATTAATAATGTCATAGCAATATCTTCAACTATATCCTTAATTTCTATACATTGAGTCCCATGTTCTCCCTGCTCTATTCTCTTCAGTATTTTTCTCTTCTTTTTAGTACTAGTGCCAACATTGTCCACACTCATTTTTCTTTCTTATCTCTAATGTAGGGTGTGTGTACACATCTCTAATAATTTATAGGGTTGTAAACTATTCATCACTCATTAATAGGATTCTATATCATGAAATTGTGTGTGGGTGTCTTTATAATTGATCACAAATGAGTAGTTTTACAATCCCATGATGGGATGATTAGGCTAATGGTTTCCCTCGTATTTTGTATCATCTCTTTGAGGAAATAGAGAAAAATGTGGAACACTTATATTTTTTTTTTACATATCAAATGTGAGTAATACCTTGATTTATATAATAATATGATGGACCCCTAGATTACGATTTTCTACATTGATATCCTCAGCTTGAACCGAATGTTGTGGTATATAACTTTGTCTTAAATTTCCATGTTCCATGTTCCTTGGATGTAATGAAAAGGAGCCTTTTGGGTGTTGCAACAAATGAGGCAAAGAGGGTCAAAATATTTTCCAAGATTATTTGAATGGGGCCAAAAGAGGGCTTGAAGCCCAAACCATTAGAAAGGATGTGCATAACAGATTCAAGGGTGCAATCTAAATCCCAAGAAATATGGGCTAACTTCATGAAGGTCAAATATGGAAAATTTGGAGGAATTCGAATGTCTTTCTTCATCGACACAAGGGATAAGTTCCTTTAAGCACGAGATTTGAAATGATATAAGAGAGAAAGTGACCAGATGCAAGAGGGGGGGATTTCCCAATTTATTGGAATGTAAAGGCCAAACCTTGGCCATATTTGTTTGCAATCTTCACAATTGGTGGTTTCAAGGTTTGCTTCTATTGACGTGATTAGCTCTAGGATCGATCAACTCCGGTCCTTCTCACCGAGATTGTCATCTTGGAAACCTTTCGAGCTTTGGAAGGTGGTCTGTTTGGTGAGCCACATATGAAATGTAGACCATATGTGGAGTTTTGTACATGTTATTTTATATCTTGTTTTAATTTTATCTGTTATGTGGAGTTTTGTATTTTATTTTATGGTAAGCAATCTCTCTCAACATTTCATAATTAACTTTTTCTACAAGAAGCAAAATCAAATTTTGTTGAATATCCATATGAGGTATCAAATGACTGTTGTAAGCAAGGACTTCTCGCCTAATGAGCATCCATATTCACTGGGAACAAATCGAATAATCCACTAAATTAGGGTTTATGTTTTACATGATGAAGTCATATGTCACTATTGTTGCCATGTCTATTCCTAGTACAATTTCCTTGTAAAATTTGTATAATAAGATATTTGGGGAACGATAATTTTGAAGGTGCTAGGCCTATTCCTACACACCACGACCAGATCACCTCTCATTGACAGTCCATGTATTTTGAATTGAAATTCATGGTGGGGCTAATGGGGCTCTTGAGAATTATAAAATAAAGGATGAGCATGGGCACCAAATGGAAAAAAGAGGTGTTAACTAGACCAACCCATGATAGGTAGGCACTAAATGACTAAGAACAAATCAAATACTCCACTAAATTAGGGTTTATGTTTTACATGATGATAAATTAGGGTTTATGTCCAGAAACCCTCCCATGTAATTAAGGCACATGAATAGTCTATCCATGTCAAATTTCAATGCATTCAGAAACAGTTTGAAAAAATTTCAACATTGGCCCCATTCACAGGTCACTGTTGGCCCCATTCATAGGTCACTTCTCGCCTAATGAGCATCCATATTCACTGGGAACAAATCAAATAATCCAGTAAATTGGGGTTTATGTTTTACATGATGAATTGATGATGGCCATGAAAAATCCCTTTATACCTCTTTTCCAAAATTCCAAGAATACCTAACCTTATTTGTCTTTGTCTACAGGTACTAGCTCGAGGCGTAGGAAGTTGGAAATAGAAATTGGATTTCAAGATAAGTTCTTTAAGTCAATTCAACTTTGTTTTTCATGAGCTTCTCTTGGTGATGCAGGAGCATTGCCAACATCAAGCGATCCAACACGGAAACAATCGGACAACTGGAAAGAGCGCCAGTACAAATTTTGAAATCACCTTGAAGTTGTTGCGCAATCTTAAATGAAGTCATTAAGAAGAAGCGCACTTGTATAATGTAAACGGACCTTGAGCAATTTTCTCTCGTCCTTAGTAGGTAGAAGGAATTTATGGTAGTTAATGTAAGTAGGTAGAATTGAATGTGTAGATTAGAGAGTTTTAGAACGCAAGAGGGAAACGGGATATAGACACCCTCATTGTGTATTGTAACATTATTGGGATTGTGAGCATAGAAGAGAAGCAGAGAGCTATGTAGCAGACTCCATGTAAAGAAGTTATGAATAAATACAAGAAGGCTATGATTCAGAATCATGGTGTTGATATATTCTCTGTGTATGCATCTTTGTATGTTATGCTCATGAATGTTTTACTCTTTCTATCATGTAATTGCTTTTATGCTATGTATGAATGATTTCTTGTTGAATGTTTGAAATCTGAGAGGAAAGAGTAATGGAATGAGTTTCAATTGTTTCTTTATCTGAGCAAGGGTTCCTGCAAGGAGTGCAGTTGAAGTGTCCTCAAGGAGTGAGTTGACAAAGGGTTCAGATATGGTATCTTTTGTTCTCATATTCATAGAAGTGTAGTTGGGCACATGAGTCGTGCAAGGAGTGCGCAGGCCGAGTGAAGTCTCAGGGTTGTGGACCTGAGTGAAGCATTGGGGGACTGATGTTGCAGGTGTGTGCAGAGTCGAAGGATTTCAACACTGGGAAGTGTTTGAAAGTTTTCGCAAGGAGTGCATGCAATATTATTCTTTAAGATTCGACGTTGAGAGAAATCTCAAGAGGTATAGGACCTTCGAGTAATCACCAAAGAGGAGCACAGGAAGCTTGTGCCATGGAGTGTTTAGCAGGCGTTACAAGTTTGTGTGCACATGGACAAGTTTTCACAGAGGAATACTTGGTTCATTTCGTGGAAATCATCAGGAGGAACGGACGGTCAAAATTCTCTGAGGAGGAACCGCGAAGTCCCATGAGATGTTAGATCTCGCGGAGGAGTAGGGGAGATACAACGAGTATTCCCGAGAGGTTCTAATCTCAGGATGGGAAGGACCATAGATCCGAGCCTCAAGGGCCGTCAGATTTACATGTGTATACTTGTATCGAGGTTTCATGGGTGGAAGTCCCATAACCCTTGCAACGAGAATCGCGATATCACGAACCACGATATCCCGAAATCCAAGAGGATTCATGTGGGCCACGGAGGAGTCAACAAGTGGACAGGTGGCACACTATTTTGGGGTTTCATGGGGTGAAGTCCTGAACCTTTCACATTAGGATTCGCGATATTGCGAACTCTAAAGTCCCGACAGAAGTGGAGAGGCGTTGAAAATTCAACTACGTGCGTGTATCAGAGTTCGGTAAATCGGGATTCGGGAGTCAGTGAAAAGAGTTGTTCGACATCGCGATCACCGAAATCACGATAGGAAAAATCCCGAAAGAAAAAGGTCAGCGTTGACTGTATCAAGATTCGGGGATTTGAGAGTCCAATGCTTGACTATTGGATTCGCGAAGTTGATAAAAGGGTGAGCAGGTGGAAGACTTAATGATGAAAATGAACAAACAGCCTTGGGCAACAGGCTTACGGCTACTTGCAGAAGAAATACACTGAGCAAGATCCTCTTGGATTCAGGGTCTCAAGAGCTGAGGAGGACTCGACTGGATCCTCCAATTCCAAGTCACTCAGCGATGGGAAAACCACAAGAACTGGTCAAAAATGTTATAACTGCTACAGTGATCCTACCAACATCATCCTATAACAGATATAGCTCGACTGGATCCTCCAATTCCAAGCGATTCTAACATAGTCGAACAAAGACGTAAAAGAGACTGGCATTCATCAGGCAAGAAGTCTCAAGAGTGCATACATAACTAGAGTATCAGTGCTTCATTAAAGATTTACAACCGGGAGCTAAGCTCAACCATCAATAGATACAAAATGGTGAAAACGCCTACATATACTCAAACTAACAACAACAACAAAATCGAGACGTAGAATTGAAAGCTTTGCGTCTGCATGGCTTCTGACAACACGGAGCTACAATCTTTGAATGGTCATACAACCTATGGTAGACGCAATCGATCCCCTGACAGTTTATTCTGCGAATCGACGTGTCTTTAATTCAATGAAGGACTTCCCATTATGGCGGAGACAATGTCTAACCACCACCAACTGCTTCAATAACTTCTTCTTGGGATTGAAGATGACCTGGCCAACTCAGCACTTTTGGGACGTGGGAGGCTTCTTGCACTGCCACCTGGATGAGCTTGAACGGCCTGATGTATCTACGTGGAGGCCAGCGCGAAGGATGGGGCACGTAACGGGATGGTGGCGCCAAGATCGGCAGGGCGAGATAAGAAGTGATGAGGTGTGAGAGGGGTGACAGAGGAAGACATATGGCGGAAGACAACAGGCGGAGGGGCAGGAGATGAGATATAATGGGCTAGCTCTCGGCGAGAGACTGACGTGGAAAGAGTGGGACACATGGTAGGCGATGAGTGGATGATGGGATGAGAGAAGGACCACGCGGGCCAGCAGCGGGGAGATGGGAAGAAGACACATGGCAATAGGGGAAAGGTGGCTCCAGAGGATGGCATGACAGGGGGAGGGCCCACGTTAGTTATACATATGGCAGCTAGGAAGGATGGGATCGCGTGAGCGCCGTTGATCTGGGTGCTTAGATCGCGGCCGTTGGAGAGATGCGCCCCAGATTCCGGACCCCCCCCCCCTCCGCTTAAAGGTAGAAAGGTGGGGGGGGTCCGGAATCGCCTCTCGCGTCGTTGATCCGGGCGCGCGAATGCCTTCCGTCCAGATCCGTTCACTGCTTACCGTAGGCACATTTTTCATCCCGGACTTAGGGTAAGTGGGTTTTTAACCCATTCCTTTGCATTCTAGCCCCCCTACAAGAAATATCGCTAACATTTGGCTCCATGGGGGATAGAGTCGTCCCTGTGATGCTCTAAGAACTCATTCCACAGTTTCAGTGCCTTTCTATTGGGCTATGGAGTCAAGCTCAAAACCTCTTACTGAGAGATATATGCCAAAAGGAAAAATAAAACAAACAAACACGCCTGCTCAAAAGAGATTATTTATGTATAGGCCCTAAACTAATAAAACACACATGAGGCTAGGTGAAAGCTGATTTCCACCATAGCCATTCAAGCAGCTTCCTGGATAGAAGCTCCTTCCTTCTTTCAATGATCATAAATAGTTGATGTAACCATGACAGCAGAACGGTTACACTCTCCAACTTCTGCTTACAAGCTGAAGCTGAGATGGGATATGGCAGCTTCAAAGCATAAGGGAAATGCCACTCCATATATTTGCTGACAGGGTCATTGAATGAGTGGCCAATTCCAGGAAATTGGCGACAGACAGCCTCTTCTGCTACACCAATGTTCACACACGGCCGAATATCTCTGATAAGCACAGGTGGGTGAATAACTGAAGTAGGCTCACTGATCTCAGGGAGTGGCTTCTCGCTGACTGGCTCTATACAGTCTGTAAACTGCATCTTCGAATGCTCCTCTGGTTCTTCTGGTGCCTCTTCTGGCTGGCTCTCCTCCAGGTCTGATTCATATTCATCATAAATAGGGACCATGGGGTGATTCTGCTTGCTGACTAGATCTTCAGTATCTTTATAGTGATCGAACGTAGGATAAGCTTGTTGCTCGTCATCACTATAATATTCATCGAAGAGGGGATGACCCTTATCTCTATGATTCTCCTCTATGATGGTGATCCCATAAAAAATATCCGCTTCAGGGACAGTGGGACCCATTCCTTCAGGATGCTCGCACGTACTCTTTTCCTCGTGGTAGTTTTCTTTAGCGAGCAAAGGATAAGGCTCTGTGACCTGCTCGTGGAAATCCATCCTATCGAGCTCAGACTCTGATCCGTTACTGTCATAAGTGGTCTGGCTGCTCTGATCAGCAAAAGGTGATGTCGGGCTCTGCTGCTTCTCTTCCAGATAATCATCGAAGTCGGGGGGGAACAAAGCTTCTCCAATATGCAGAAATGGAACTACCCCCCGCTCCTCTGTTTCAACCCCGAATGTAAACACATCGTGGGAAATCTCATGAAGGAAAAGAGAGAAATCCTCTTCCACAACTACCTATTCATTGTTTTGATCTGAGACAACAAGCTCAGCGGGGGCAGATGCCAACTCATCTAATAAATCTTCAACAATCTCTTCAAAAGAGTTGTTCAGAGCGTCTGCCTCAAGGACTGGAGAATCCTCTGCACAGTATTCATATTTCAACCATTCTAATTGGGTAGAGAGATATTTCACCTGCTCCGTCAGCTTACTCAAGGCACCATCCTCCTCCCTGGGAACTTCATCACTTTCATAACCTAATTTGGATGCATACGAATGGGGAGGAGAAAGGACTGAGTTCTGATCTAGGTCATCAGGATCCTCCCCAAAGCTTACGTCAGAAACAACTTTCTCTTGTATAGAGTTGTGGTATCCCCCACAACAATTATGACAAATTAACTCAGGGGGATACAACCTCTAACAATAGGTGGTGAAAGCTGCATGAAACTCCGACAGTGAAGAAATGCTAGCAGGGGGTAAAGAATGATACCATTCACGAGCATCCCCTGCTAACGAGAACATGAACATCTTTAGTAACACATCCTCATGATGTATCTCCCATTGACGCATGAGTTCATGAAACTCACTGAGGTGCTAAGCAGGGTCCTCCTCTTCATAGCCTCTAAAGATGGGCAAATAATCACCCCATTCATCCAAAGAGGGGACAACATTAGGAAAACCAGGAATAGCAGAAAGATTAAAAGGAGCAAACCTGCGGGCCAGGATTTTCTCCATATCAAACCAGTGGAGTCGCCTATCGATCCTTGAAACATGGGGTCGCCAGGTGAAAGATGCGCAGCTTCAAATGTGTCTGGTCCTTGTTCACCATCAAAGGCCAGATCTTAACATGTCATTACCCCAAGAAGCTTCTCAGGCTGAGAAAGCAGCCGTTGAAACCTTCTCGAGAAAGCTCTTCTGGGTCAGCTTTCAGGTGTGCCAACAGTGGCCACAACTGAAACAGTAAAGTGGAAACAATGGAGTCGCCACAGTGGAGTCGCCAGGTGCACAGTAGCAATCTTGATAATTCTGATATCTGATGCACCTTCAGAATCAGTTAATCGTTGTCATTGTGCCCATGGAAAATATTCAACTTCGTCCCCGGCAACGGCGCCAGAAATGTTGGCGATGGAAGTCACCCCTGGATTGCTTGCAGGAGCAGAGCCCTACGCCCATCAGTTTAATGTCACGATTTGTTTTAAAGGGGTGATCGAATGGAGGAAAACTCAAGGAGATATCACTCTAATTCAGCCAGTGGGTTGATAAAAGGGTGAGTAGGTGGAAGACTTAATGAGGAAAATGAACAAACAGCCTTGGGCAACAGGCTTACGGCTACTTGCAGAAGAAAGACACTGAGAAATATCCTCTTGGATTCAAGGTCTCAAGAAGCTGATGAGGACTCGATTGGATCCTCCAATTCCAAGTCACTCAGCGATGGGAAAATCACAAGAACTGGTCATAAATGTTATAACTGCTACAGTGATCCTACCAACATCATCCTATAACAGATATAGCTCGACTGGATACTCCAATTCCGAGCGATTCTAACACAGTGGAACAAAGACGTAAAAGAGACTGGCATTCATCAGGCAAGAAGTCTCAAGAGTGCATACATAACCAGAGTATCAGTGCTTCATTAAATATTTACAACCGAGAGCTAAGCTCAACCATCGATAGATACAAAATGGCGAAAACACCTACATATACTCAAACTAACAACAACAACAAAATCGAGACGTAGCATTGAAAGCTTTGCATCTGCATGGCTTCTGACAACACGGAGCTGCAATCTTTGAATGGTCGTGCAACCTATGGCAAACACAATCGATCCCCTGACAGTTTATTCGACGAATCGACATATCTTTAATTCAATGTAGGACTTCCCATTATGGCGGAGACGATGTATAACCACCACCAACTGCTTCAATAATTGCTTCTTGGGATTGAAGATGACCTGGCCAACTCAGCACTTTTGGGACGTGGGAGGCTTCTTGCGCTGCCACCTGGATGAGATTGAACGGCCTGATGTATCTGCGTGGAGGCCAGCGCGAAGGATGGGGCGCGTAACGGGATGGTGGCGCTAGGATCGACAGGGAGAGATAAGAAGTGATGAGGTGTGAGAGGGGTGACAGAGGAAGACATATGGAGGAAGACATATGGTGGAAGACAACAGGCGGAGGGGCAGGAGATGAGATATAATGGGATAGCTCTCGGCGAGAGACTGACGTGGAAAGAGTGGGACACATGGCAGGTGATGAGTGGATGATGGGATGAGAGAAGGACCACGTGGGCCAGCAGCGGGGAGATGGGAAGAAGACACATGGCAACAGGGGAAAGGTGGCTCCATAGGATGGCATGACAGGGGGAGGGCCCACGTTAGTTATACATATGGCAGCTAGGAAGGATGGGATCACGCGAGCGCCATTGATCTGGGCGCTTAGATCGCAGCCGTTGGAGAGATGCGCCCCAGATTCCGAACCCCCCCCCCTCCGCTTAAAGGTAGAAAGGCGGGGGGGGTCCAGAATCGCCTCTCGCGTCGTTGATCCGGGCGCGCGAATGGCTTCCATCCAAATCCGTTCACTGCTTACCGCGGGTGCATTTTTCATCCCGGACTTAGGGTAAGTGGGGTTTTAACCCATTCCTTTGCATTCTAGCCCCCCTACAAGAAATATCGCTAACACATTCCTATGGATGTTTGTCATCTATTGCTGGGTAGACCATGGCAATATGACAGGAATGTGATTCATGATGGGAGAATGAACACATACACCCTAGAGAAAAATGGGAGAACTCACATGTTGCTTCCAATTAAGAATAAGGAGGTGAAGCCAGAAGTAAGAAACACTGTACTTCTCATGAGTGGGAAGGAGCTTCTTATAGAGGTTAAGAAGAAGGAAGATCCACAGATCGTTTTGGTCAGGAAGTTGAAGATTGTTTTGACTAGCACAAAGGTGGATGATTTACCAGAAGAAGTTTAGGAACTACTGGAAGAGTTCGCTGACATAGTAGTGGATGAATTACCTCGTTCATTGCCACCAATCAGGAGTGTGAGTCATCACATTTATCTCATACCAGAAGCCAGTTTCCCAAACAAATCCGCGTACAGATTGATGCCACAAGAGAATGAATAGGTTAAAAGACAAGTCCAGGAGTTGTTGGACAAAGGTTTGGTCAGGGAAAGCTTGAGTCCATGTGCTTTTCCAATAGTACTCAGTCCGAAGAAAGACGGAGGCTGGAGGATGTGTACTGACTTGAGGGCGATCAACAAGATAACCATTAGGTACAGATTTCCATTGCCAAGGATGGATGATCTGATGGATTGCTTGAGTGGAGCAAAGTATTTTTCAAAGATTGATTTGAAAATCGGTTATCATCAGATCCGCATGAGAGAAGGTGATGAATGGAAGACAACATTCAAAACCAACAAAGGGTTATATTAATGGCTTGTTATGCTGTTTGTCTTAACAAATGCTCTGAGTACCTTCATGAGGTTGATGAACGAAGTTCTGAGGGAGTTCATCAGAAAATTTGTTATCGTATATTTGGATGACATACTGGTTTTTAGTAAAATAGTGGTAGAGCATCTGAAGCATTTGGCTACAGTGATGCAGAAACTTCAGCAGGAGAAGTTGTTGATAAACATGAAAAAATCCTCGTTCATGAAGACAGAGCTCATTTACTTGGGATTTGTTATTTTTGAAGATGAGTTGAGGATGGATCCAGATAAGGTGGAGGTAATCAAGAATTGGCCATCACCAAAGAATATCTTTGAGGTGAGAAGTTTTCATGGATTGGCTAGTTTCTACCAAAAATTCATCAGGAATTTCAGTGGAATTAGTGCAGCGATGATGGACATGGTGAAGAAAAGACACAAGTATTTTCACTGGATAGAAGAAGATGAGAAAAGTTTTAATCTGTTGAAGAGGAAGATCACAAAACAACATGTTCTGGTGTTGCCGGATTTCCAGAAAATATTTCAAGTGAAATGCGATGCAAGTGGATTCGCAATCGGGGCAGTCTTGAGTCAGGAAGACAGGCCGATAGCATACTTCAGTGAGAAGATGAATAAAGCGAAGGTGAAGTACTCCACTTATGATAAGGATTTTTATGCTATCATCCAGGCATTGAAGAAATGGAGGCATTACTTAATCTCGAAGGAGTTCGTCTTATACAGTGACAATCATGCACTGCAGTTTGTGACTCAACAGGAGAAGTTGAATTAGAGACACGTCAAATGGGTGGAATATATGCAAAATTTCACTTTTGTGATTAAACATATTTCTGGTACTGCTAACAAAGTTGTTGATGCTTTGAGTAGAAAGTGTTTTTTGTTACAGGAGTTCAAAGTCAAAACGTTAGGTTTTGGTGATCTCAGGGACATGTATAGAGAAGATCAAGATTTTAAAGAGGCGTACAAAGCAACTGAGAATCCAATTCTCAGGGATAGAAGCCAATGGAAAGAATACACGATCCAGGAAGGATTGTTGTTCAAGGGAAATCAACTATGTATTCCTAAATGCTCCATGAGGGAGAACTTGTTGAAGGAGAAGCACAGTGGAGGATTGGCAAGACACTTTGGTCACGACACGATGTTTGCAAATTTGAATGAGTCATACTTTTGTCAGAGAATGTGAGCATATGTCAAGAGATTCATGGACAGATGTATAATTTGCCAACATTCAAAGGGAAGGAGATAGAATGTGGGTTTTTATCAACCGTTGCCCATACCAGAGAGGTCGTGGGATGCAATCAGCATGGATTTTATATTGGGTTTTCCAAGAACACAAAGAGGTTTTGACTCAATCTTTGTGGTGGTGGATAGATTCTCTAAGATGGCACACTTCATTCCATGTTATAAAACTAGCGACGCAACTCACATTGCGAACCTGTTTTTCAAAGAAGTCATTTGACTTCATGGCTTACTAGGGAGCATAGTTTCAAATAGAGATACCAAGTTCGTAGGACACTTTTGGAGGACCTTATGGAAGAAACTGGAAACTAAATTGTCGTTTAGTTCGGCTTATCATCCTCAGACGGATGGACAGACAGAAGTGGTGAATAGGAGTCTGGGAGACTTATTGAGAAGCTTGGTGATAGAACACCACAGCCAGTGGGACCACATATTACCACAGGCAGAGTTTTCTTATAACGACTCAGTTAACAGAAGAACAGGGAAGAGTCCATTTCAGATTGTGTATGGCACACAGCCGAGGGGAATTTCTGAGCTGAGAGATTCAGAACAAACTACGACTAGGAGCGCTAGTGCAGAAGAATTCGCAGAGGCGATGAAAGAACTTCACAGCCAGGTGAAGCAACGACTGCTGAATTCGAGCCAGGGGTATAAGCATAGAGTCGAACAGCACAAGAGAAAACTTCAATTTGAGGTTGGTGACTTGATTCTGGCACATTTGAGAAAAGAAAGGTTCCCAAGAGGAACATATAATAAATTGAAGATGAAGAAAATCGGACCATGTAGGGTCTTGAAGAAAATTGGGGCGAATGCTTACGAGATTGAATTACCCAATGGGATCGAAATTTCTTCGATATTCAATATCTCATATTTGTACCCATATAAGGCTAAGGAAGCAGCGACAGAACATGAACAACTAGTGATTTAGTGGACAAAGAAGATGCCAGTTGCAGATAGGCCGCAGATGGAGTACATACTAGACAAGAGAATAAGCAAGAGAACCAGATGGAAAGAATACTTTGAGTATCGGGTCAAGTGGAAGAACCATCCAGTTGAATATGCTAGCTGGGAGAACGAAGCAGAAATCCAGAAGCATGGATAGACGATGCATGAGCTCATGGACAGGAGCCCATGAAAATTTCCAAGCCGAGGAGTATGATGTAGGAGCATCGCCAACATCAAGCAAGCCAGCGTGGAAACAATCGGACAGATGAAAGGAGCGCCAGTACAAATTTTGAAATCACCTTGAAGTTGTTGCGTAATCTTAAATAAAGTCATTAAGAAGAAGCGCACTTGTATAATGTAAACAGACCTTGAGCAATTTTCTCTCATCCTTAGTAGGTAGAAGGCATTTATGGTAGTTAATGTAAGTAGGTAGAATTGAATGTGTAGATTAGACAATTTTAGAATGCAAGAGGGAAACGGGATATAGACACCCTCATTGTGTATTGTAACATTATTGGGATTGTGAGCATAGAAGAGAAGAAGAGAGTTGTGTAGTAGACTCCATGTACAGAAGTTCTGAATAAATACAAGAAGGCTATGATTCAGACTCATGGTGTTGATATATTCTCTGTGTATGCATCTTTGTATGTTATGCTCATGAATGTTTTACTCTTTCTATCATGCAATTGATTTTATGCTATGTATGAATGATTTCTTGTTGAATGTTTGAAATCTGAGAGGAAAGAGTAATGGAATGAGTTTCAATTGTTTCTCTATCTGAGCAAGGGTTCCTGCAAGGAGTGCAGTTGAAGTGTTCACAAGGAGTGCGTTGACAAAGGGTTCAGATAGGGTAGCTTTTGTTCTCATATTCACAGAAGTGCAGTTGGGCATAGGAGCTGTGCAAGGAGTACGTAGGCCAAGTGAAGTCTCAGGGTTGTGGACCTGAGTGAAGCATTGGGGGACTATTGTTACAGGTGTGCGTAGAGTCGAAGGATTTCAACACTGGGAAGTGTTTGAAAGTTGCCGCAAGGAGTGCGTGCAAGATTATTCTTTAAGATTCGACACTGAGAGAAATCTCAGGAGGTATAGGACCTTTGAGTAATCACCAAAGAGGAGCACAGGAAGCTTGTTCCATGGAGTGTTTAGCAAGCGTTACAAGTTTGCATGCAGGTGGACAAGTTTTCACGGAGGAATACTTGGTTCATTTCATGGAAATCATCAGGAGGAACGGATGGTCGGAATTCTCTGAGGAGGAACCACAAAGTGCCATGAGCCATTAGATCTCATGGAGGAGTAGGGGAGATACAACGAGTATTCCCGATAGGTTCTAAGATTAGGAGGGGTAGGACCGTAGATCCGAGCCTCAAGAGTTCTCGGATTTACATGTGTATACTTGTATCAGGGTTTCGTGGGTGGAAATCCCGTAACCCTTGCAATGGGAATCGAAATATCTCGAAAGCCAAGAGGATTCGTGTGGGCCACGGAGGAGTCAGCGAGTGGATAGGTGGCATGCTATTTCGGGGTTTCGTGGGTTGAAGTCCCGAACCTTTCGCATTAGGATTCGTGATATTGTGAACTCCAAAGTCCCGACAGAAGTGGAGAGGCATTGAAAAGTCAACTGCGTGCGTGTATCAGAGTTCAGAAAATCGGGATTTGGGAGTCGGTGAAACAATTTTTTCTACATCGCGATCACCGAAATCATGATAGGGAAAATCCCGAAAGAAAAAGGTCAGCGTTGACTGTATCGGGATTCAGGGATTCGAGAGTCCAACGCTTGACAACTGGATTCGCGAAGTCGTGAAATCCGATCTCCTAAGTGAAAAGAGGGGATCCCGTGTGAGTTTGTTGTGGGTGCAGATTTCCCAATAGGGAAATAGAAGATCCTTAGAGTTCTTCAGGCCAGTGGTAAAGGAAAGATCCTGTGCTGACACAGACCTTCCAACCTGCGGGTTGTTTAGGGAGTGGGCGTCGGCGTCACTTGGTTTAGAGAATAGTTCATTCTCTACTAAATAGGGGAAACCACGTGAAGGTGGAAGCTCTAATTATGTTCCCCCCCCCCCCTCACATCACTCTCAATTTCCCCATACCCAATTTTAAATAATAAAGAACATGTAAAATACTATATTATACAAAATAAAAACATATAAATATCATCATATAAAACACATACCTCTATATATCATTCATCTTCTTCTTCATCAAACTCAACATCGTCAATATCATCTTCATGGATGTTTGTCACTTCTAGAAGAAACATTAGTGACTTGAAACACTGCAGTTATCCCTGAACCGACGGTTTTCTTCATGTCATCGACCCTTTTGACGTGAAATTTTCGACCATTATACTACATAGCTTTGTGGTGCTTCAACTGCAATATTCCCGACAAGTACAAAATAAATTAATAATTAATAAACATATTTAAACTTAATAAATATTAATAAATAATACATATTTAACATTTTGTATAATAACAGAAAGTGCAGGTAAAT